>JAADWX010000212.1:0-32991 GCA_023336405.1 Globisporangium echinulatum | reverse complement strand
GTCGAGCTCTCGTGGATTCGCGACGAGCCCAATGGCGTAGAAACCGAGCATCCTGACTGCAGCAACAACAGCAACAGCCATGGCAGCAACAGCAATGGCTGCGACATCAACAACAACAGCAGCAGCAATGGCTCGACGCGCGAGCACCCCTCAACATGTGTGGTCGCGATGGCTATAAAGTACAAAGGTTTCATGCATGGTTGTAAAATTGGTAGTTTTGAGTATTACATGTGACGATTGAAATTTGTCGCAACAAAACGTTTATATAATACATTTTATTCTCTTTTTTCATCCCAATTATAATCCAATTATTAATACACATCCAAAGCGAATATACACACAAAGCACACCAAATATCATTTTTTCTTTAAATCGTCGCGTAGGCATCAGCTGTGGTTTTTGGAACGACGCCAGGTTAGCTAATATCTAGCAAATTGGTTAATCGCACCCAATCATGCTAAGTATCTGAGTATTCTGATGTACCTAGAGAACCGATATAAAATAATGATGGTGGCCTCGTTGCTATTTCAGTGCAAATGCTTCACACAATTTTCAACATCATCACAAATTCTCGTGTTTGTGAGCTAATTATAGTGATCTTGATATCAGTTCAGAGATATACACGTGCTTTGGTTAACCTGTCGATCATTTCACGTCATGTTGAAAACTAGTTCAAACTGATATCCTTTTTCGATTCGCTCAAACAACCCAATGTACTATTTAGCTTGACGTGTAATCCAAGGTGCGCTTTATCTAAACACACCAACGACATTAAACACTACTATTTCAACGATCGAAGCTATGAACACCTGATCATTTGCAATATTAAATATGGTACTTCAATAGCTCGTACACATTAGTGTACGTGATGCCGTCATAGGTTTTCACAACTGGAGTCCATTTACTACTTCGCGTCAAATGACCCACCTATCGTTCTTGGTACTACCAGTCGCCTAACTCAAGATCAATTGTCGTTGTACATTAGCAAGTCGGTTCAGTAGCATGAGCATCATAGCCAACGCTTTTCACCACGTGGAAGCCTTCAATACACTGTTCAAGTTCTCATATCAGTATCAATAGAAGCAGACTCCTCGCGTACCTGAACTAAAGCATCGCCTCCAAATAGGTCAAACGTGCGCTTTACAACATGCAGACCTATACCGCGACGTGACGTAGGAAGTTACGCCCATACACTAAGGCGGATGCAACTGTGAGCGTAAGACAATATAAGGACAGTATGATAGCATGTAAGCATCTGCACAAGGACGACAGAACGGTGAGCCGCTGTGCTATTATGCACGTAGTTTTATGAATATAATTTGGTCATATCCAATTCTATGCTGATGGATGAGACAATCCAATTGTGAAAAGTATAAATACTACTGTTTTCATATTTAAAATATATATGGGACGGATTGTAGTTAGTCAATGCATATCATCTTCTGAACGTTGTTGTATAAAACAGTTTTCATATTTGAAATGTATATGGTACGAATTGTAGTTAGATAATGCATATTATCATCTTCATGTTTTTGTTGTATAAATTTACGACTTGCAGTATGTGTACAGTATTTTTCACATAATTTGTGTCAAAACCCTTAAAATAGGCGCTTACATCCATATTGCTTTGAATTACAGAACAGATTTATACACCTATTAATCTGTACAAATACAGTTTGGTAGTAAATGTTGACACATTTATCCGCTCAAGTTCAAATACTTCACTTCTTCTCGAATCGCCTTACATGACCCAATATGTTTTATCGCTTGACGTGGTGGCCTTGTTGCAACATCAGTGCAAATGCTTCACACGAATTACAACATCATCACATATTATGTAATGCGTCTACGTGAGTACACACGCAAATACATTTTTGTATCGTGATGTATAACCTGTCGTCCAAGCGGATATTTCATTGATGTATGTGGCAGCTCTTATAAAGGCGGAGAGTGCTGCTGGTATTGTATTCATTAGTTTTGTTTTTAAATGTATACGTTGCTGTGTGTGTACATATGAGGCTGTGCATGTGTGTCAAGCTGCAGTTATAGCATCTGTATGTGTCATAATACGCAGGTCGTGACGAAGGAAACTACGCCCATCCACTAAAGTTGATGCAATTTTGTGTGATAGACAGTATAAGGACGGTATGACAGCATGTAAGCATCTTCAGCAGGTATGCAGAGCGGTGAGCTGCTTTGCTGATATGAGCTGATACGTTTAGTTATACGACTTAGTTTGATATTCAATTATATCACTGGATGCGATGAAACAAGTGAGATATGTATACAGCTGTTTGTACATGTATACATACTGACATTTGTCATTTTGTGCGCTACGTTGAACATATGTGAAGTAATAATTGTATATGTTCGAAATTATGCCGGTATAATAGTGTTTTAATAGTGAAATCATCGCTTTCTTCCTTGTTGCTTTTGTTCGCAGCCTAGGCGCGATTTAAATACAAATGTATTACTGCAGATGTTTTATGATATTGATGATACTATGCTTTTGCTAATAATCGTGTCATAACTGTTTTGCTGTCTGTGATGAGTTAACAGTTTTAATGACTATATGTGGAGTATTTCGAATAACAAGTCTACTACGCTGTACAATGCGAGAAATGCTCACAAAAATATTGCTCGCAGTTTTTCCCTCTGTAGGAGCAACAATTTTTCTTCCATTGTAGCTACAGTCTTAGAAGGTAACTCGCAAGTTACTAGTTACACAAAGTGATGTGGCGAACATCACTTAGGAATGCAGGTTAGGCATACATAGATACGAATGATATTATCGTTTAGGGTTTAACCCTAGACATAGATACGAATGATATTATCGTTGATGTCATTCACCTAAATAGGTTACATATCGTTCGTATATAGAAAGACCGTAGATAGGGAGGTTAAATATCGCGTCAAGCGCCGCCACTCAATCCAGTTTGAGATTTACCCCCAACAACAACACAGGTTGTTGTGTCGTCGGATCGAGCTGGAGCTCGATTGTTGCTTGTAGCAACAACACCCATAAATGTGTGCCTCTTCAAGGAAAGGGGCAGTGTGACCCGTCACATACAGTGGGACGAACGAGCTGAATAGTCTTAAATCGTGCTGCGATATCATTTTGAAGTCCGTTTTATTACTTATATAGTCAGTTCTTATACTGCTGTTTAAATCACATATCTGAAAGTTTGTATTTCGGTTTACATACTTATTATTAGACAATTCAGTCAGGATCAGGTTTATAAATGCTTCTTGATATCTTATCAACTGATTTAACTCACGCTCCGCCTCAGACCGCAAAGAAACCTAATCGAAATTAGTTGTAACTTGACGCGATTATACCGATATTGAGGGATATCAGTATGGAGTGGTTGTTCTAAAAGGATATAAGTATTTACAGGGGAAATCCTCCCTTATGATTAGCAATGTAGGAAAAACGATAAACATTACAATACAAAGGCATCAGAGTTGAAAATACCTTCTAGCACACAGATCCCTCTCTGTGTGCTTCCCAGCGCTTCCTCGTGAGACCGTAGTGTAAGCGAGTCACTGTCGCATTTAGATGGTCGAAAGAGCTGTATAGTCTTAAATCCATGTACCGGATAAACTGGACGAAACGGACGACGTCCAATTGTTTTGATTGGGCGTTTATAGTTCTTGTCAGTTCTTACACTGCTGTTTACAACACATAGCTAATAGTTTATATGTCAGTCCGTCCACCAACAAATTTCTAGACAAATCAGTCCGGATCAGAATTAGAATGCCTCATGATATCGTATCAACTGATTTAACTCATGCTCTGCTTCAGACCGCAACGAATTGATATCGAATTTGATGTAACTTGACCCGATTCAGAGCTGAATTGTTTATACTACTTGTAATTTACCTACTAAGTCAAAGACGAATCGGATAGAAACAGTTGAATTCGACTTTTGTATCGATTGCGTCTCATGTTCAAAGCTGACGACAAAAAGGAAATATCAGAAGTAGCGATAAGATTTAATAAGATCTCATACCAATGTACTCATTTAGAAAGGAGCTCTAATAAACAAACATCTAATTTAGTATTCACCTAATGTAGCGGTCGAATAGTCGTTGCACAGTCAATTGGAGCCTCATTTGCGAACATACGATCGGATCCTCGTCAGGACTTGGCCACGATGTTCCCCTCCATGTCGAGCCGCAGCGCGAGCTCTGCGTACCCTAGCGGCCCTGCACCCCCTGGAGGTGCTGGCATGCCTCCCCCTGGCGGTCGCGCTCCTGGCGGCGCCGGCAACCCCAACTACTTCACGGACAAAAAGAAGGGCGAAGTGAACGAGCTCAAGAACGTACGCTACATGTCTGCGTGTGAGCTGTGTGCACTGTGACGCAAGAGAACGAAAACGATGAGGAGGAAGAATGGAGGGAGAGTCGCCTCGCTACACTTCACAGGCGCTCACTGCAGTGTGTGTTTGCCTCGTGCATGTGCGCGTGTGTCCATATACCTCTAGCTGCTGCGCGAGGTGACGGTCGAGAAGGATGTGAAGCGCAAGCGCGAGATCATCAAGAAAGTGATCGCGTACATGACGCTCGGCATCGACGTCTCGCGGCTCTTTGGCGAGATGGTGCTGTGCGTCGACACGAAGGACCTCATCTCGAAGAAGATGGTGTACCTCTACCTCACGAACTACGCAAACAAGAACTCGGAGCTCGCGATCATGTGCATCAACACGCTGCTGAACGACTGGTACGTTGTCGTTTGTCGCAGCTGTTGCTGCTGTCGTTCACTGTGTGTTTGCTGATGTGTCCGCATGTTCACTTGCTTGCTTCACTCAGTCGCAATGAAGACCCAATGGTGCGCGGCCTTGCGCTGCGGTCGCTCTGCTCGCTGCGGCTCGACTCGATCCTTGAGTACATCCACGACCCGTTGCAGCAGTCGCTCACGGACACGAGCGCGTACGTGCGCAAGACCGGCGTGATTGGCATCCTCAAGGTGCACTCGCTCAACCCCGAGCTCATCAAAGAGAGCGACATGATCGACACGCTGTACAACATGATCCGCGACCGCGACCCGCAAGTTGTGTCGAACTGCCTCGTCGCGCTGAACGAGATCATGGCCGACGAGGGCGGCATTGCGATCAACCAGCAGATCGTCATGCACTTGCTGAGCCGCATCTCGGACTTTAACGAGTGGGGTCAGTGCAACATCCTCCAGATCGCGGCGCGGTACAAGCCCGTGAACGAAGACGAGGTCTTTACGATCATGAACACGCTCGAGCAGTGCCTGCGCGTGTCGAGCAGCGCCGTCGTGCTCGGCACGGCCAAGTGCTTCTTCCACCTCACGGAGCGCATGGACGGCATCCAGGACCAGGTCTTTGAGCGCATGCGCCAGCCGCTGCTGACGCTCATGGCCGGCGGGAGCCACGAGATCAACTTTTGCGTGCTCCACCACATTTTGCTCATGGTCGGCAAGAAGCCGCGCGTGTTCAGTCGCGACTATCGGCAGTTCTACAACCGTCACAACGAACCGACGCACGTCAAGTACGTCAAGATCGACATCCTCTCGGGCGTTGCCGACGCCTCGAACGTCGGCGACATCATCACCGAGTTGAGCGAGTACGTGACTGACGTCGACCAGGAGCTCGCGCGCCGGTCGATCCGCGCGATCGCCGACATTGCAGTCAGCAACAACTTTGCCGTTGGCTTCCCACCTGCAGCCGCTCCCGGCTACCCGCACGCACCGGACGCGTACAATGCGCAGGCAGCAGCGCAGGCAATGTCGGCGATGCAGGACCAGATCGTCGACACGATGGTCGACTTTCTCGAGATGAACCTCGACTACGTACGCGACGAGAGCCTTGTCGTGATGAAAGACCTGCTGCGCAAGTACCCCGAGAAGCGCCACGACGTGCTCGACGTGCTGCCGCGCATCATCACGTCTGTGCAGCAGCCGAAAGCAAAAGCTGCGATCGTGTGGCTCATTGGCGAGTTTGGGCAGGACTTGCGGCGCGCACCGTACGTGCTCGAGAAGCTCATTGACGACTTTGGCGACGAGACGTCGCCTATCGTGCTGCTCGAGCTGCTCACGGCTGCGCTCAAGCTGTTCTTTAAGCGGCCGCCTGAGATGCAGAGCATGTTGGGGCGATTGCTCCAGTCTGCGATCGACGCGACGCAGCAGGACGTGCGCGACCGCGCGCTCCTCTACTACCGCGTGCTCGAGCGCCAGCCGACGGAACAGGCAGCTGCGCTCGTCGCGCAGTTCCGCACGGACGAGCCAGTGCACGAGTTCACCGAGATGGTCGAGAGCGACCTGAAGGAGAAGCTCTTCCAGGAGTTCAACACGCTCGCGATCGTGTACAACAAGCCAAGTGAGCTCTTCATTGCACCGACGCACCTTGCAGCGCCAGTTGCCGACCTCGATGACGACGATGATGAAGACGAGGACGACGAGGACGAGGACGTCAACAATATTGGAATCAGCAATGGCAGTGCAGCGCGCCACGACGACGAAGAGGGCTATGGCGCGCACCAGCAGCAGTACAGCGCGCCTGTGCGTACCGCCGTGTCAGCGCCGAGCATGGACCTGTTGGACATGGACTTTGGCGGCGCAGCGCCACCAGTCGCAGTGGCAGCTGCGGCTGCACCGCCAGCGTTCACACTCGTGCCAAACCCAGCGATCGACGCCGCGTCGTTCCAGGCCAAGTGGACAAACTGCCGCGTCGTTGGCAATGTCGCGGTGCAGCTGCCGCAGATCCCAGCGCAGAACGAGATTGAGCAGGCGTTTGCGGCGAGCCGCATCTTCACGATGGCGTCGGGCGACGTTGGGCCGCAGTTCAAGTTCTTCTTCTACGCGCAGGACGCGCAGGGCCACTTTTACTTGGCCGAGACGCTCGTTGACAAGGCCGAGCGCGTGCTGCGTGCGACTGTGAAGGGCGAGAACGACTTTGGCGGCGCGCAGTTTAGCGAGCTGCTCAAGCGCGTGCTCTTTGGCTAAAGCGTGGACGTGCACACATGCAGTTGTCTGTTGGGATAATGCATGCACACACGTATGACAGGAGAGCGTGTGCGTTTGTTAATTGGAGTCGCATTGCGTCAGTGTTGTTGTCCGAATGCCTACGATTGTTGTCAAGCGCATGACAAACTCGACTCGCTAAAATCCGCTAAAGTACGATTGCAGTTGTTTTTGGCGGCAACTTTTGCTCGTCCTCGTTGCTGCATCCCGATCCAACGACAACAGCAACAAACGCGCCTTGAGCCACCACTCGCTTCAGCGCTATCGCTGTTGCTGTCGTCCACACTCGCTAACTCTCCAACTCGCTCCATCACGTCCAAGCACACACCGATCGTCATGTCTGCACCTGTTATGCTGCGCGTGAAGAAGCTCACCGAGCTCGCGATCCTGCCGTCGCGCGGCTCGGCGCTCGCTGCAGGCTTCGATCTTTCGAGCGCCTACGACGCCGTGATTCCTGCGCGCGGCAAGGGGCTCGTCAAGACCGACCTCGCGGTGGCCGTGCCCGACGGATGCTACGCGCGCGTCGCGCCGCGCTCAGGACTCGCGCTCAAGAAGTTCATCGACACGGGCGCAGGCGTCATTGGTGCGTTCGCCAGTGTGTCTGCGTCTATCCATCGCTGTCGTGGATGTAGCTGTTCGTCTCACGGGACCAACATGCATGTGTGTGTATGTGCATGTGTGTGTGGACAGACGCGGACTACCGCGGCAACGTCGGTGTCATCCTCTTCAACCACGCAGACGAGGACTTTGAAGGTACGTTGTCGTTGCAGCGCGTAATCGCATGTCTAGCGCCCCACCCAAGTCGCTGACACTGAATCTGCTCACTACGCACTGTCATCCACCACGCAGTCAAGCGCGGCGACCGCGTCGCGCAGCTGATCCTCGAGAAGATCGCGTACGCCGAGATCGCGGTCGTGGACGAGATCGACGAGACGGACCGCGGCGCCGGTGGCTTCGGCAGCACCGGTGTCGAGAACCCACTCAAGCGCGTGCGGCAGCCAGGCTCGTCCGTGCCGGCAGCAACGACCGAGTCAGATGTCGTGCACGCCGCACTCGAGCTGCTCTTTGCAGCTGGCGCGATCGACGACGCGAAGCGCGTGCAGGTTAAGACCGCCGTGTTTGCAGCGACCGAGCGTCAATTTGCTCTGCTTGCGAAGGCGCTCGGCGCGTACGTCGCCGACAAGGACGCCGCAAAAGCATGCGAGTGGCTCGACGCGTTCCTCGCATAGATAGGTAGACAGACAGACGCACCGACCGACTGATTCGGATCCATACATACACATCTCACTCAGTTGGCTCAGAGCTTGGCGGTTATTGCAGCTGGGACGAGCGCGAGTAGTTCCGACAGCGTTGCGCGCAGTGTCGGGTCAGCGTGGAGTGTGCGCTCCAGTAGCGTTATGTGGTTGGAACTGACGCCCTTGTCGCGCAGCTCGTCAAGAAGCTCGTCCACTGATGACAGAGCGCGCATCAATGCGAGTGAGTCCGAGTCGTCGCCATGGTAGACAAGCAGGGCCATTGACCAGCAGCTACACACACACGCACACAGACTCATACAGCAGCGCATAGTGGAACATACATGGTCGCGTCGCGACGCGCGGCTCGGGGTCGCCCGTGAGCATCGCGACGGCGAGCGCACCAAGCGACCAGATGTCGGCTGTCGCGTCGTAGCTCACGGCTTCGCCGAGAAAGTAGCGCCGCACTTCGGGCGCCATGAACGCGACCGTGCCAGCTACGTGGTGTGTCAGCAGGTCGCTCTCGAGCCACGTCGAGACGCCAAAGTCGGCGATCTTGGTCACGCCGTCGCTCTGTGCCGCAAGTCAACACACACAGTGAGACGTGCGAACAGATCTGTTCAACTGCCCGCTTGTCAGACAGTCTACTGCTCATACAAGCACTACGCACCGTAAGCAGCACGTTCCCAGGCTTGAGGTCGCGATGGACAATGCCGTGCGTGTGGATTGCCTGCAGTCCGAAACAGAGCTGTCGGAAGAGCGCGTCGAACGTCGCCGCCTCGAGTGGGCCCTACAGACTCACATGTAGTCATTAGTCATGGCCACATACTTACATAACCAGTCGACCAGACTGCAGACAACAGTGTCAGCATCCGCTGGCGACACTGCCTAAAGGTACGTACCTGCCGCTGCAGCAGCTGCGCGAGGTCACCGCGGTCGCAGAACTCCATCTCAATGTACGCGCAGTCGCGGTGGCCGATTGCTTCGACAAAGTACGAAAACACGCGCACGACGTGCGGACTGCGGAGCTGCGACAGGATCCGGATCTCGTTCACAGCTGCGCGGAGCTTGTCGCTCTCTTTGAGCACCGAGAGCTGCAGTTGTGGTGCATTGCTAGCACTGCGCTGTTTGCGCTGCACGAGCATGACTTCAGCAAAGTTCCCAACGCCGAGCGTCCGGACAAACTCGAACTTTAGCAGCTGGGACGGCGCCTGCACGGCTGTGATGCGCTTCTGCCATCGTGCGGCACCACTCGCGATCGTTTCGTCAGTTGTAGCGATGTCTGTCACGCAACGCGTCCCAAGCGCAGCGACATCGTCAAGCAGTGTTGCGGCATTGGCAGCAGACGACACGGTTGCGTCATGCTTACGGTCGTTCACAACTGGTGGTGCTGTCGACACACGTGGCCGTCGTGACCGATACAGCGACTTGGCAGCGACTGCGAGCACTGCGACGATCCCGCCATACTTCCAGCCTGCACTCGCTGATACCTTCGCTGCATGAAGCTGAGCGCTGCTGTTGCGCTCTACGAACTCGGCGAGTGTCGGCACAGCCGGCGCGTGAATGCGCACTTTGTAGTTGCTTGAGAACACGATCGCCTCGATCGTCACGAGCGTGTGACACTGTGTGCACTCGAGGAAGCAGAACGCGCCGGTCTCGGCGTGCTGCATCGCTTTCGACGCTACGCACGACGCGCATACAGGATGGCCACAGCTCAGCTGTACGCGTGGCGACTGGCGCGTGCGCAAGCACCGACTGCAACCGTACATCTGCGATGGATCGCGGCCGAACAGCGCCGGTGCTGAATGCGACGCGAGAGTGCGAGGTACGAGTGCACGGCTCGGCGTAAACCCAAGCAGCGGTCGCGACGGCTGGCCGCGGTCAATGAACGGCACGTGGTCGAGCGGGTGGCCGCCGATCTTGGTCGCCGCGTAGTCGAGCACGTCGTGGCGCGTGATGTCGAATGCGAGCGACGAGCGGCTGCTGATCAGACGAGCGGCAGCAATCCAGACCGCAGTCGACAGCGACTGCCGTGTGGACTGCGCGTACGAGTGAATGATCCGCCGGTGATCAAGTGGATGGCCACCGATCTTTGTCTCGACGTACGCCGCGCGTCTTGCAGCATCGGTGTCAAACGTGTAGAGGTTCACTTGGCGCGCAAACATCGCATTGCGCGAGTCCGCGAATCTGCTGCCCTGCGACGTGTAGCACTGGCGCCAGCGCTGCTGTTGCTGCGCAGCCGCTTCGTCTGCGTCGTTGCTCTCGTCGTTGCTGTCGCTAGTGGGCGGTGGTGCGCGGATCAGGAGGCGCTGCATCGCGTGTTGTTGCGTGGTGCCGTCAATGTGTGAGTAGCGTCAACAACGAGTGTTTTTGATGCAGAGAATGTGAGGAAAGACGACAAGAGATGGACTCCATTCTACATACTGTCTTGTATTTGTATACTTGTGTGAGGATCGTTCATCTCGTCAAGCCATGTTGCACTTGCGATTGCTGTTGGATCCACAGGGTAAACGCATCTGACAAGTGCAACAGCTACTCTACCTGCTCACACAGCCAATGCGCTACGCAAAGCCGTCCATGCTCCAGAACTGCAGCATCGACGCCTTCACGCTCTGCGTCGCACGAGCGTCGGCAACAATGTGCGCGTGGCGCGCAAACGCACGGAGCGCGCTGTCGTAGTCGATCGCGTCACCGCGGATGTCAATGGCAGCGTCCTCAACAAGCGACAACAGCGCGAAGAGCTCTTCGATGACCACTCGCGCGCGCTCGCTCGCGCCAAATGCCTTAAGGAAACCGACTGCGAACGACTGCACGCACGGCGAAACCACATCGTCGGCATGCGATGCGTGCTCAAAGCTCAGACTGCACGGCCAACTGCAGACGCTTGCGACGAATGTAAAGAGCGCATGGCGTTGTACTGCGCTCGCTGTGTCGTCACTAATGGTGCGGCGGAACGCATGGACGACGTCGAGGAGCCACGAGATGGCATCCGACGACAGCGAGCCGTCCGGTCCTACAAGCGGCACGAACGCTGCGAGTTTGCGCAGCAGCTGCACGCGCGTCGCAGCGCTCGCGTCGGTCCACTGCGCAAAGTCCTGCTGCACGACCCACTGCGTGATGACCGCAGTTTGCCGCTCGGCTGCGAAGACGTTGCCGGAGCTCAACAGCTCGACGAGCATCGCTGCGTGCTGCGCGCCGTGTGACGACGCGCCGCTGAGCACAAACGCGTCGACGCCGTTTGTTCGCGATATGTGCGCGAGCACGTCGCGCGCAAAGCGCCGCACACGGTCGACAGCTGCGCGATCGTGTGGGTCCGCGACCGGCACAAGCGGGAGCATCTGCGCGACGACAACGCGCGTCACGACGTCACGCGACTCGGGTGAGACTTGCGCGCTGGCGTCGCGAGGCGCGAGCAGGGCTGCGAGCGTGTCAAGCCAGGCGTCGATCACACCGATACGCTCAGTCGTCGTCAGTCCAGAGCGCCAGTTGGTCAGCACAACGTCTGCGACTGTCGACGCTATACGCTCGAGCGTGGCCGGCGCGACGCGCGCAGCAAGCACCGCGACACCAGTAACGAGCACGCGCTGCACACGCAGCGGCAGGTTCGCGAGCGCCTCACGCGCGTACAGCTGGTCGACGACGTACACGTCACAGACGCCCTGCGTGAGCGCAAACTGCACGCTTGCAGCCGTCACGTCCGCGTCGCAGAACCGCTTGATGAGTCGATGCACGAGCGGCTCAAAGTCCAGCAGCGGCAGCGCAGCGCTCGTCGCTGTCAGACAAGACAGCATCGATTGCACGAGGCGCGCGCGCTGGTTGTCTATAGTGGCGTCTTGCGCGTCACCATCGCCATTCTGCTCGCGCCGCAGCAAGTCCAACGCTTTGAAAAGCAGGCTCCGAGCCGGCAGCACCGACACTTCGGCGTCAAACGCTCGCTTCTTCTGCGCGACGACAAACAACTCGCGCGCTGCTGCGATCGACCCAAGTGCAAACTGCGCGCACTCGTCGCCACTACTCGCACGCTCGCGCACACACGTGACGAGCGCATCGACGTCGCTCGGTTCGAGCGCGAGCACGACCGACGCGGGCGTTCGCCGGTAGACTGCGCCGTCGCCAAGTACGCAAACGCCTAGCGAGTTCTCAAAGCAGTTCGCGATACTTGCAACCGTCAGCGCAGTCGCAAGTGATGACTCTGACGCGTTGCGAAGAGCTGTCTGCGCGTGCGCTACGAGCGCGAGCACCTGCGCAGGCGTGACGACACAGCCGCGTATCGGCATGCGTCCAAGCATGAAGCCGATGACGAGCGCCAAGAAGCCTTGGTCCAGCGCACTGCTGCTCGTCTCGAGACGTTCGATCGACGTGCGAACAAAGGTTTCGGCTTCGGCTGCCGACGCGACGTGGAGCCGCACACACTCGAGTAGCGCAGGACCGAGAGCGACGCCAATGACGTTCGCGCGCTGCTGCGGCCACACGTGTGCGAGTACGTCCTTGACGTTTGCGAGCCACTGTACGCGCTCGACGCGCGCAAAGCCGTGCAACACGCGCGCGAGCCCCATGAGCGCGCCCCATGTGACGGCATCACATGGTGGTGCAGCAGTGATCGCAAACGTGTCGGCTGTGCCCACGCGTGCGTCCGAAAACACGCGGCTCACGAGTGCACAACATTGCGACTCATCAACGACGACTGACCGAAGGACCGTCGACAGTAGTGCACGTGCGACTGTCTCAACGCGCGACTGTGTGGCCGCAAGAGCAGCACGTCGATCGCCTGCTGCTGTTTCGGTGCATGCGCACAGCCATCCCCAGTGGCCGACTGCAGTTGCAGCGACTGCCTGCACGAGCGCGTGGTCCGGCTCGTGCAGCAACGCGAGCAGCACGGGCTCGAGGCGCGTCAAAAGTGCTGCTGTCGCCGCCTCCGTCGCTGCGTCGAGCGCGCGATGACCTAACGACAAGTGCATCGCAGCAACTGCGCTCGCGACCGCTGTGTAGTGCTGTGGCTCGTGCGCAAAGACCTTCGCCTCTTCGACTGCGCGGCGCAGGCGGCTGCTCGTGCGCTCGATCTGCTCATATACGCACTGCATTACGCGCGGCGCTGCCCGCCGCCGACAGTCGCGCAACTGCCCGGCGAGCGCGCCACTCGCAACGAGCGCAAGCAGCTCACGATCTGACGCATCGCCGACGGTCTGCAGTGTCGCAAGCGTCGTGCTCACGCGGTCGGCAAAGAACGCGTCGCCGTCCTCGGGGTTTGCGCCGATCGTGAGCTTGAGCGCGCTCAGCTCGTCCACTGCGTCGACGTACGTCGCCATGAACGCCTGCCAGCCGTCAATGAGGCTCTGGACGCGCACGAACGCGACATCGACAACCACGTGCGCGTCCCACGGCGCAGTCTGATGCGCGAGCACGATTGCCATTTGCGCCTCCATGTCTTCGACGTTCTGCGTCGCGAGCTTCACGAGCTTGTCCTTGCGCTTTACGGTCGAGTACTCGACCGGCTCCGTCGCTTCGTACGAGACGAGGAACGCGTCCCACGCGATGTCTGCAGCTCGTTCGCTGCTGTACCATCCCAAGACCTCACGCCGGGTTGGAAACTTCTTCTTCGCCTCACGCGTCGCGGCCGCCGACACGCGCTGCTGCAGTCGCTGGTCGTCGACGGTCGATGACACGGTGGTGCGGCCGCGACCGCTGCCTGCTGTCAGCTGAGCGCTCTCGCGCTCGAGCACGCGCGTGAGCAGCTTCTCGATCGGCGCACGGACAGCGTCAACGTCTTCTGACATCAGGGCTGCGACGAGTTCGTCGAGCTTCTCGCTCACGTCGTCTTCTGTGACAGCATCTTCGTCGTCGTCGCTATCGTCGCTGTCGTTCGCTGCTGCTGCACTTCGCGGTTCGCTCACACAGAGCCCGAGCATCTGCAGCGAGTACGCGTTGAGCGCCTCGTACGCACAGGCACGCACGCTCGCAGTGTCACTCAATGCGAGCTCCCAGAGGTGCGCGAGGAGCTTGTTGGCCTGCCGCTTGTTCGCGCTGGCTTCCGCAGCACCGAGCATGTAGAAGCTGCAGAGCCGCTCGAGGAAGAGTGGCGCATCAGCGCACGCAATCTTCTTCTTCCGGAGCTTGAGCGCGAGGATCTTGAACGCTGCGAAGACGTCGAGGCAGTCGGCGCGGCACAGCGATGCGATCGCGTCGACTGCGAGAGCAACGACCGACACGCGCGCGTCCTCAAGACTCGACTGGATCTGCGCGACATACTCGACGCCGAGCTCTGCGTCGCGCGCACACAGCGCTGCGATCGTCGCGACCTTGACCGCGCTGTACTCCACGTCGCTTGCGGTGCTCTCGTCGTGCAGCAGCGCCTCGAGACGCGGGTACACGCGCGACTCGCGCTCCCACACAACAAAGAGCAGTCGCAGCGCCGTCGCACGCGTCGTTGCGACAGCACCCATGCGCTTGATGAGCCGCAGCACGATCTTCATCGTTTCGGTCGTGCCGGCTGCAAGCGATGCGAGCACAAAGAGTGACCGGCTGAGGAACGCTGCATAATGCAACGACGACGCGGATGGTCGGTGCGACACGAGGAACACGAGAGTCGACACAAGCAGCTTGGTCGTCGATGCCGACCAGAACTTGGGCTGCAAGCGCACCTGACGCTCGAGTGCTGCAACGGCCGCGTCGCGAGGCGTAAGTCGGTCGTCAAACAGCAGCGTTCCGAGCACGAGCGCAAGCCACGGCTCTTCGTTGACGTGTGTACCAGTCGGCACAACGCTACTCGCAGCAGACGCATCAGCAAAGCGCGTTGCAAGGTAGCTGCTGCACGCGTCTACGTCGGCCACGAGGCGCAGGACCGCCAGTAGGTGCACAGTCTCGTCGTCCTCCTCGAGTGCGCGCTCGCTGCTGTCGGGCGACGGCACAAACCGACTGCGCGCACACAACGCCATCACGAGCTGCAGCAGTGGACGAGCCGTCTCGGCGTGCGACGCAAGCACCGAGACGAGCGGCACGACGAGACACTCGATGTACACGCTGCGTGTTGGCAGTGCATCGTCGTGATCGCGGCCAAACGCGAGCACGGGCGCGACGCACTCGAGCAACAACTGCGTCTCGAGACGTGCGTCGCACTTCGTCATCAGCAAATGCGCGCACGCAAACAGGAAGCGCGAGCGCCAGAGCGCATGCGGCGCAAACACAGTGAGCCTGGCGAGCAGCTGCAGCAACTGCAGCACGCCGACTTGCTTTGCTGCAAAGAACCGCACGCGCGCAACGATCAGCTCGCACACGCCTCGGATCATTCGCGCCGTTGCAGCAGTCGGTTCGTTCTCGTCTTCGGACGCAACGACGAGATCGACGACCGCTGAGACGAGCGCCGTGTACGGCTGGATAGCGTCGGCGCATCGCGGCGTGCGCTCAAGCGCAGCTACAAGCACGCACAAGACTGCGCGGCCAATACGCGCGTCCCCACTCTGCCACGCGACGCGCGGCAGCGCATGCAGCAGCACGAGCTTTGTCTGGCACGACTCTGCGAGTTGGCGGGCAAGTGCATACAAGCATGTGCTTGTTAGTACAGATCGCTGTGTGTGACGGGTGACGCATAGCAACAGATATCATATTGTGGACGCGTGCGCATGCATGCGAACGTACCATCAACGCCGATTAGAACGCGCACGAACAGCGGCGAGATCGCTTGTAGCACGAGCTGCGCGCCTTCGCTCGCGCCAGCGACCAGTGGGTTTTGTCGGCTCTCGACAGCAGCGAGCACGCCCGAGAGCGTGTGCGGGTTACCGTTGAAGCAGTCGACGAGCGCCTGCTGGCAGTGCTGCAGACGCTGCGTTGGGTCCTCGAGGCATCGGAAGACCTGCTGCGTAAGCGCAAAGCCAAGATGCTCGGCTTTGCTCGCGGGCTTTGCGCACACTGCAGCCGCCTGCTTCAGTCGTGTGATCAAGTCATGTCGCGAGAGCACATCTGGTTTGCTGACGCTTAGGTGCGTCAGTTCTGTATGCACACATCGAGGTCACGGAACCATGCACATCGTCAGCAGTAGATCGAAGGAGCCATCGCATTGAACACGCCGAAGTGTGTGTCACGACGCGACAACGCACCAGCGACGATGAGCTGCGTAGTAGCGAGCGACGACGTAGACACGAGGAGCTCGATCGCTGTGTCAAGCGCTTTCGCATGCGCGGCCGCAGTCGTTGCGCTGCGCAGCGCAAGCACGACCGCGGTGTCCATTGTTGATCGGTTGCAGTCGTTCGATGTGGCGGTGATACGCAGGTAAAAGGAGGAGGAAAATGGCTATACCGCGTAAATGAAATGAAAATGTATGCTTCGATGGAATTTATACGTTGTATTATACTGTACTGCGCAAATACTCCATATTATGAAGTATTTGCGGTATTTGTCGAACGCAGCAAACATTTGCTGTCTTCGCTTGTGCTTTGTATGCTTCGCAAGTTCTTTTGTTCACCACGAACCATCTGAGTTGGCTCGCAAACGCAGCTGCTGCGACTTGTCGTCTTGACGATGGATCAGAGCACTTTCAAGGTCTGGTTTGTTCGTCGTGGTGCAAGTGGTTTTGCGCCACATATTTACACCTACTCTGGCGTCACACATTCGAGTCGCCGCTGGATCTTCAGCGCTGTTGATGTTGTCCGTGGATGGATGATGGCAGAACTCGCGTATCAATTCAAGCGACTCTTGCACTGCCATGTGCAAAAAGGGTCGTGACAACACGGCACGCGAGTCGAATGCGTGCGACGACTACTAGCAATGATGACCCGACATGACTCGACCACCACTACCACGAAGTCACGGACGACCAAAGCCAACGCGCATACTGTGTCCTCCATTCAAGGTGACGGAGAATGACTAGGTTGACAATTTTGACCCGACAACCCTGCTCTCGATCTGTCAAGTTTGGATGTGATGGCGTCAGTACTTGCTCGATAGAATCCTATACAGCCCATGCAATTCAGTGAATCGAATGTGTGTGAACGAGTAGAAAAACGGAAAAATGCAGTCGTCAAAAAAAGGCTCGTCGCCCTTTCGCTCTCTTCACGAAAAAGCAACGAGCGAGTCAGTCCGCCTTTTGTTCAGACGTACGATCGCAAGCGTGACGAAAGCCAGGGACGATTGTTTTCGCTCACTCTCCCTCATGCCTCGCACTCTTCCATTTCGCAGTGGCAGGAGAACGACAGCTCGAGGCTCGGCGACATCCCGCGACAGCAGCACGCATCAGCAGCAGACTCAACACGACACAGTCGATTGAGGACGACTCGTTGGCGCCGACGCAACAAGCAGGACAAGCAGTGCACCCCGCAGCAGTATAGCAAACTACACACGCAGCACAGCTCTTAGCAGAGCCGAGTAGCAGCCGTAGCAGTACCTAACCGCTCGTGTCGACTCGACCTCGCACATCAACACATACGTGCACGCACAGACACGCGCACCACAAACGACAATCGAGTGCCCAACGTGACAGGATGAAGAGCGATTTTATTGGTGGCGCGATCGCTGTGACTGCAGCAGTCGCGTCGATCTTTGGCGGGAATTTGCAAAAGTACTCGCACGACAAGGAGGAGCTGCGTGCGAACCCGCGGCCGTACCACCTGCGGCCGGTCTGGTGGGTCGGTATGATCTGCGTCGTTGCGGCGTCGATCGGCGACTTCTTCGCGCTCGGGTTCGCGTCGCCGTCGCTTGTCGCGTCGCTCGGTGGCGGCTCGACGATCCTCGGCAACTGCCTCATGTCGCGCTTCTGGCTCAAGCAGAGTCTGTACATCACAGACATTGTCGGCGTCACACTCGTGACATTTGGCGTTCTCATCCTTGCGGCGGCAAGCAACGAGGAGGAGGGCCACTACAAGATGGACCAGATCTACAAGCTCATGGAGGCCGCGCCGTTCATTCTCTATTGCTTCATCGTGACGGCGTTCGTGATGACGCTGTACCTGCGCGTGCGCCGCTCGAAGGCGCCAGCACTGCGCGTTGCAGCGAACGACAAGGAGAACGAAGCGAAGGTCGAGGACCTGCAGATGAAGAAGATTGAGCTCGCAGCGCTTGCGCGACCGACCGGCAGCCAGGATGTTGTGGTGGCGTCGTCGACAACGACTGGCTCGGTCACGGCGTCAGACAAGGAGAGCGAGGAGGACGAGCCGATGTCGCGGTCGGCAATGATGTCGCCGTTCCCGTCGCCGATCTGGGGCGACACGATCTCGCTCTCGCCGCGCGGCCGCCTCCCGGGCGAAGAGGACGACAACATTGACGAAATTGAACACACACTCGCGAAGCTCAAGAGCTTCTCGGAGCGCAAGTACGAAGGCGAGGTCGAGAAGCACACGCTAATCATTGACCCGAAGCTCCCGCTGTACTGGGCCGCGATCTCGGGCACAGTCGGCGCGCAGTCGGTGCTGCTCGCCAAGTGCGTCGCCGAGATGATCTCGTCGAGTCTCAGCGGCGACAACCAGTTTCACTACTTTGGCACGTACGTGCTCGTCGCTGGCATGGTCGCGACGCTGCTCACGCAGACGCACACGCTCAACTTGGCGATGATGGCGGGCGACACGATGTCGGCGTACCCGGTCTTCCAGGCGTTCTGGATCAGCATGAGCAACATTAGCAGCGTCGTGTTCTTCCAGCAAGCGCACGACTTCACGTCGACGCAGTGGATGATGTTCCCGTCGGCAATCGTGTTCGTGCTCGGCGGCATCTACCTCATCTCGAAGCACGAGAAGTTTGGGAACCGCGTCAAGTACTCGGTCGCAATGCCGATCAGTCTCAGCAGCCCGCGGCAGCACGACATTGTCGCGCAGTCGTTTGTGTTCCGCGTCATGACGCCGCAGAAGGTCCAGGGCGACGACGACTTTGCATCGAGCGACGACGTTGAGCTCCAGCAGCTGAGTCCGCGGCGAAGCCGGCGGTCGGTCGACGTTGTCTAGCGCTTTGCAGCGTGTCCTTCATGGGAAGAGGAATATTGGGCCCGTTGGCGATCGATCGCTTGTGTCGCGTGTCTGTCGATGGCGCGCGCTCGCGCTTTGCGAGCGTCTCTTATGTGTGTATGTGTTCTCGATCGATCGGCCTGCAACAGCCCTTTTCCCCCAAACGTCCACGTATCACTTGCTTGTTTCGTATCGCCATTCGTTACGTTTGATGGGTACTGCGTGTGCTCTCTCCGACTGTAATATCACGATATGTTGGCATTGACGGTTGGTCCATTCGTAGTTACTTGTCGCGTCAGTCGGCCCATACAGCTACGACTGTGCGTCGTGCGGCAGTGTCGCCAAGTTGCTGCATGCGTGCAGCGCTTTGGCGTGTGTCGGGTCGAGTGCGAGCACGTTGTTGAGCTATCGTCACATCACGACACGTTACGACATAACCACAGCATGTGAGTGAGCAGCTACACGCTGGTGTCGTCACAATGACGTAGCAATCCGTCGCACCTGCAGCTCCGCCTCGGTCGTGCGGCCCAGATGAAGCAGTGCCAGCGCGCTGTTGTACATGGCCTTGACGTTCGACGCGTCAATGCGCTGCGCGCGCTCGAACGCTGCGAGAGCGTCGGCAAACCGGAGCTGCGCCATCCGCGCCGACCCGAGATTGATATGCAGCGACGCGAACTCGCGTCCAGCCGTCGGGATGCGAAGCGCTGCTTCGTACGCAGCAATCGCAAGCTCGACCTCGCTCGCTTTTTGGTGTGCCAAGCCTTGAGAATAGAACGCCTGGACGCGTCGAAGTGGCTCAGCCTCAGTCTCGCTCAACTGGTGCTCGTGCAGCAGTGCCTTGGTAGGCGATCGAACGAGCGCAGCGCCATCCGGCTTGACCAGAGCACGACTCGGTGTCCGCACCGAGCCCGAGGACGTAAGCGTCTGGCCGTCTCGCGGCTTTTCAAGTCGCTCTCGACGCTTCCCTGCACTCGGTGACTGCAGCGCAAGCACCGAAGGCACACGCTGATCCGATCTGCGCGCAGCCGAGCGACTGCTCGAGCTTGCCGTCATTGTCCATGCGGCCTCGGTGCCGGCTGCAAAGTCGTGGATCTGCGAGACCCACACAGGTCGCCTACTCACGTCCGCTGGCAACGCACTTCGCTTCGCAACGCTACTGCGACTATGACCAACTGCTGCTTTGCTGTCGACGTGCTCGCACTCGGACTTGATGCGCCGCACGCCCGAGCCACGCGCGCGCTTGGCTTGTGCGACAGTGTTCGTCTCAGTGGCGACGCCAGCATCGACATTTGTGGTTGCGTTGGTACAGACGTCGGCACCCCAGCCGATCGATGCCTCTGGCTCGGACGGACCTTGCCACTGTGGAAGCGGCGTGTCATGCAGCAAATCGATCAGCTCGCCGTCGGCAACGAGTCTATCGGCATCGCTCAGTCGACTTGACGCCCCAAGTTCGTTCTCCGCCACAAAGTCGTCCTCGTACGACTCGTCGTCGTCGCTCGAAGCTGACCTGTTCGTGTCGGCACTGAGCTGCTGTGCGCTGACAGGTGCGTTGTTGCTAGCGACAGCTGCAGGATAGATCGCGAGCTCGTCATCGGACACTCGAGCGCTGCCTTCGTTGTCTGCAGCAGCAGCATCACGACCGACAGCATGTGCGTCACTAATGCTTGTGCTGTCAGCAATCGGTGTCGGTATCCTCTGCGGTGGCCGCTTCTTGACGCGCAAGTGACGACGCACGCTGTTCGCACTCGCGACAGTTCGCCCGGCCATCCGCTTGGCCAGCGGCGACGGCTCGACGAACAGCAGCGCGCTGCTGTACGCAGACGTTGCGAGCGAGAGGTGGAGGCTCGATGTCGGCGTTCTTGGCATCGGTGACGACTGCGGTCGCATGTGCGAAAGCGCAGCGTCAGTTGGTAGTCTCGCTGGTGTGTGTTCGCTCGTGCCAGCAGCCGTCCACCCGTCGAGAGGCGACTGCGCTGCTGTCGATAGCGGCTCGCAGCTCTTTGCAGCAATCTGGAGATGAAAGCTCGCGCTCAGGACCGGCGGCCCGACATCCGCAGTGAGTGCGCGCCGCAGCCGACTGCCGGACCGACTTGGCACGCGTCCGCGCGTTGCTAAGTCCAGTGTCTCGTCTCGGTCATCGAGTACGTCGGGTGAATGCGTGCAGCTGCTGTCGAGCGCTCCATGTGCATCGTACTGTTGGAACTCGGATGCTGACAGCGACGTTGAATACTGCTGCTGCTGATGATGATGATGCGGTGACTTGAGCGGCGCAATGCTATTGCTGCCTGCCACGGCGACGTGGTGCTTGGACTTGAGCTCGGCAGCGACAGTCGCTGCAAACATCGTCTTGCTGCGCTTCGCTTGTGCTTCCTCGCGCTCTCTCAATGCGCGGGCGTTCGCTGTCGTCTTGGACGCAGCGATCGTGTGCAGGAGCGTTGTTGCCATAGTAACAAGGCGCTCGTGCGCGGCGTGCACGACCGTAGTTTTCTGCAGGATGATCTCTATGCCGCTCTACGTGTCGTTGTCGGACATGCAAGCGCGCATGAAGCGAGTGGCGTGCAGTCAGAGGTCAGTCCGTCGAGCACTCGAGCACTCGAGCACTCGACTCATAGGTTACAGCTACAAACACGTGCGCAGTGTTCGTTTACCGCACCTCGCTCATGATGAACGCGTACAGACTCGAGTGCTCCGCGAGTGTCACGAGGATGCTCGTCGCACATAGCTGCGAGCACGCACAAACAGTATCGGCGTCAGTACGCAGCTCCATCTTCACACAGCTAAGCACAAGCACTCGAACTCGCCTGCAGACCGACGTGGAAGCGGAACTCGCGCAGACTCGCGACGACCTCGCGGATGATATCTGCGTCAACGAGCTCTTTGCACAGCTTCGCTTGCACTGTGTGGTCGTCCTCGGTGTCTGTGAGGTACTGGAGCGCACTGTGGAGCAGCTCGAGCTGTTTGCTGATCTGCTGTCGCTCGAGTCTGAGGTCGCGCACGATCGCGCCAATCGCACGACGCTCATGCACAGCGTCATTCGCGTTGGTGTAGTCCACCTGCTCAGTGAGCAGTGAGCGTGTTGAGCTCTTGGTCATAAGTCCAGGCCGCCGACTCGACGCGCTCGCGAATCGCAGCGGCACGCTCTGCTTCTTCTTGCAGTTCGCGTAGCTGATACCATTCATTGACGGCGCGCGGTGCGTCTCGAATGGCACGCGATGCAAGTCGTAGAGGTTATACCCTCTCGCCTTAGCCATGACACTGAGCAAGAATGCGCCAGCTTTCGACTGCGGCACGATCGCGACGGGGTCTGGTGTTGTTTCGAGGTGCGCGTGCGTCGCGGAGCGTTCCTTGAGGAACCGCGGTCGGAGGGACTTGTCGTCGCCGACTTCGAGCACGCTCAGCACATCAGACTGCTCCTCGATATGCGTAGTGGCGATCGATGAGCGCCGTTGCCGGAACGCGACGTGCTGCATCTGCGTGGCTGACGATGGTGCTACAGCTGCTATTAGCTCGGAAGTGTGTGCGTCTCCTTGCTGCTCAAACAGTGGCGGTGCGGTGCGCCATGGCCGCTGTGCGCTCGCATCATTATCTTCCTTGTCATTGATGTCGTGATCCTCGCTCACGCACGTTGCGAGCCGCGCGCGCATCATCCTGACGCTCGAATGAGCGGCTTTACGACCTTTGATGCATCCATCTGCAAGAGCTATTTTGAGGAGCAACGAGGTCAAGTGGGATTATCACATTTTTACGATATTCAGGAAATTAGTGCTTATAATTGTATTTGATTACATATGACAGCACACAGGAGCAGCTCAATTATTGATTCAATTTGAAAAAGATCGCAAGAATCAGCATTTACAGTTGACGTCGAAGCAAGACGACATTGGACGAAGCAGCAACGCTGGACACCTACAACTTGGTGAACGACTACAGTACGTGGGATCTCTGTTCTGCCTACATGCCTGCATATGTGCTAGAGATGGTAGCGATAGGGTGACGGCGTGTGAGCTGGCGAGTCGGCGGTGTACCGTGTCGGCGAGGAAACTAGAACACACACGCATGGTCCGTCGCTCTCGCTCCGCTACGCATGTGTGTATGTGCATGTGCGTTCCGCAATGAAGGTATGGGCCACTGACGCCAGTGTGTTTGCTGTGTGCGTGTGTGTTCGTTGTGCTGTCATGCATAGTCACAATGCCCGAGGCCGCTGCGATGTCCGAGACCGAGAAGCGCGAGGTCGATGCCTGGATCGCAGCGAGCGGTCTGAACGAATATGGCGACCCAAAGAACAGGATGTACATGGGCGGCACGCCGCTTTTCAACGAGCGCACGGGCGAGTCGGTCGACCGGTACGAGTACATCCTGCGGCGCCACCCAGACCGACCGTGGGCTTCACATGCGACTGTGCACACAAACGAGTTGTAGGCGCGCACATGCGCGTGTCATGGGAGACCAAATGATGGCAGTTGGTACCTAATGCAAATGGATTGTAGTACGTGCATGCTGCTACTGTCTGTCTGTCTGTCTGTCTGTCTGTCTGTCTTGTGTGATGTGGTCAAGCAAGACGCCATGTTGCGCTTTGCAAGGCACGGACACTGTGGATGTGATCGATTGGGCATGGAGGGTGTACAGTCTGCCGGTTGTCCTTCTACTTGGCGCGATGCTTCTTGGACGCCGACGACGAGCCTGCTGACGAACTGCTGCGCTTCTTGCTGCTGCTGCTCTTGGACGACGACGATGCGCTCGTCGACTTGCTCCCATGGCTCTTTGACTTGCTGTGTCCGCTGCTGCTGCTGTGACTCTTGGACTTGCTCGACGACGACGACGAGCTCGGTTTCTTTGCCTTCTTGACAAGCTCGGCTTCGTCCTTGGAGCTCTTGGTCTTGAGCTCGTCGTTCTCGCGCTCGACCATGCGCGTGAGCATCTCACCGCGCTTCTGGAGCTCGGCGATCGTGCGCGACTTGAAGAACCAGTCAAAGCGGAACTGCCACGCCTTGCGGATCTCGTCGCGGATCTCGCTCCAGTGCTCGAGCGGGCCGTACTGGTTCATCATGACGACGAGGAACACGTCTTCGTCGAGGATGTAGCCCTTGCTCTTGTAGCCGTTCGGGTACTGGAGTTTCATGTCGCGCAGCGGGTTGCTGTACCGACTGCACTTGCGCGCGAGCGCTTGCTTGACGACTTCGTTGCGCTCCATGCGCTTCTCGCCGCGCTCGATCTTCTCGAGGTACTTTGCATGGTCCTTGAGTTCCGTGTAGCGCTGCCAGAACGTGTCAAAGTACCGCTCGACCTGCGCAACGTCCTTTGCGAGCACGTGCGCGACTTCAGCGCACACGCGCTTGCGGTCGGCGCGGCCGTAGCGCTCGCAGCTCGTGATGAACTGCTTCAGGTGCTGCCGCGTCCAGTCGCCAAAGCCCTCGCGCTCGAGCCGCTCGAGCTCCGCGACGTCGTTCGCGTCCAGCTCGGTCTCATCGAGCTCTTTCTCGAGCTGCACGGACCGCAAGGGCTCGTCCGATTCGTCCTCGTTGCCCGAGTTCGATGCCGACGCAGCACCGTCGTCAGCGCTACTGCCGTCCGCCTTCTTGGCTTTTGGCTTCGCTTTCAGCCGCTGCTCCTCGGTCTTGGCCTCTTTGATCTGCCGCGCGAGCTCCTTCCGGCGAATCTCGACGTGGTTCTTCTTCGTTAACAGCGCGACCATCGCGTCCTGGTCAAAGAACTGGTAGTCGTGCACGACCGGGATCTTCGGTACGTCGTCTTTCTTGACCTTCTTGGCTTTCACGAGGCCCGCTTGCTTGCGGTAGTACTCGTCCTCGTTGTAGTTTGCCTTGCGCTCGCGCTGCGGCAGCGCAATGAACGTCGACGGCAGCACAGCACCGGCCGAACTCGCGTCCTTTGAGAAGTTCTCGCCCTCAAACTCGTACAGACTCGAAACGCCGCCGTTCGCTGCGTCACCCGAGAGCGAAAAGTTTGCGAGGTTGTGCTGCATGTCGGCCGCGATCTTGGCCTTCATCGACTCGGTGCGCTCTTCGCCCTTGGCGAGGATCGCGTCAATGTCATCGTCCGTGATCATCGACCCGCGCGCGTTGAAGATCTCGTCGGCACCAAAGCGGACCATCGTCATGAGCTCGTCTTTCGACAGCTTGCGGTTCTGCTGCGCGAGGCGACCTTGCTGGATGATCGCGGCGTCGAGGTACAGCTTGCGCTCGGCGCGCTCGACGATTTTCTCCTCGACCGTGCCGTCCGTGATGAACCGGAACACGCGCACGAGCTTCTTCTGGCCAATGCGGTGGGCGCGGTCCATGGCCTGGAGATCCACTTGCGGGTTCCAGTCCGAGTCAAAGAGGATCACAATGTCGGCCGTCGCCAAGTTGATGCCCAAGCCGCCGGCGCGCGTGCTCAGCAGAAAGCAAAACTTGGTGCTCGTCGGTTCGTTGAACTCCTCCATCATGAAGTCGCGGTCCTCACCCTTCGTCGAGCCATCGAGGCGGCAGTAGTCGTGTGCGTGGTACCGCATGTAGTCCTCAAGGATGTCCATCATCTTGGTCATCTGGCAAAAGATGAGCACGCGCGACTGCTGCGCCTTGAGCCGTGGCAGCAGCCGATGCAGCAGCGTGAGCTTGCCGCAGTTCTCCCACAGGTGCGAGCCCTCGATGTACGGCGGTCCGGGTTCCGCGCCTTCAAACAGGTACGGGTGGTTGCACACTTTGCGGAGCTGCATGAGGATGTTGAGCAGCCGCACGCGGTCGCTCCCGCCGATCGCGTTCAAGTGCGTCGCGTCCTTGTGGAGCACGCGCATGTACCACTCGCGCTGCATCTCTGACAGCCCAACGTACAGCTTCGTCTCGATCTTGGGCGGCAGCGAGTGCTCGACGTCGGCTTTGAGGCGTCGCAGCAGGAACGGCCGCAACACTGTGTGAAGCTTCTTGATGACGTTCTCTTGGCCCTGCTCCTCGTCGACATTGAACCACGAGTCAAAGTCCTCGGCGTCCGTGAAGATGTCGGGCAACAGAAAGTTCAGGAGCGCCCAGAGTTCGTGCAGGTTGTTCTGCAGCGGCGTGCCGGTGATCAGCAGGCGGTGCGCGACGTGGAACTCGCGCACGACGCGCGAGAGCTTCGAGTGCTCGTTCTTCACGCGGTGCGCTTCGTCAATGAGCAGGTACTGCCACTGGATCTTCTGCAGCACGGCCTTCTCGATGATCGCAACTTCGTACGACAGCACGAGCGCGTCAAAGTCCTGGCGCGCGACAGTCTCGCGCTGCGCCGCACGCTCGTCCTTGCTGCCCATAAACTTGAACGCGCGGATCGACGGGCACCAGCGCTTGAGCTCGCGCATCCAGTTGCCAGTCGTCGACTTGGGCACGATGATGATGTGCGGTCCGTCGATGCCGCGCGCCTCACGCAAGTACGCGAGCAACGAGATCGACTGGAGCGTCTTGCCGAGGCCCATTTCGTCTGCGAGGATGCCGTTCACGCCCGAGTCGTGGAGCCGGATCATCCAGTTGAGCCCTTCGAGCTGGTACGGCTTCATCGTGCCAAACTTGATGCACGCAGGCTGCTGCGTCACGCGCGTGAAGCGCGACTCGTCCATCTCGGCGACGGCCTCGGCGTCCTCGAGCTCGCTGCTCTGCTTCGTGCGGCGCGCGCGCGACTTTTCCTTTGCGGCCGCATGATTCTTCGTCATCTCTTTGCCCATGGCGCTCGAGCCGCCCATGAGGAATGACGTGAACACGTCCGACTACGACGACAACGAATGGACGTCATGCAGAGTGTCAGTTGCAGCACTGCACAGACAGCGAGTCGACCTGTTGCGATCCCATCATAGCACATCGCACAACCGCACCTGCGCCATGAGAAACGCCATCTTCTTTTGCCCTGCCGACTTCTTCGTCCACTCTGCGTCCTGCGTGAGGTTCTGCTTCACGGCCGCGAGCGACTTGGACTGCAGGTCGCGCTGCTGCAGCAACACAGCCTCCTCCTCCTTTAGCAGCGCCTCGCGCTCTTCCTTTGACATCAGCTTCGCGTCGTTGTCATTGGCTATCTTGTCTGTGTTTTCATCAGCGTCGTCATCGTCGTCATCATCGTCCGCATTGCCTGTGTCCTCTTCGTCGTCGTCGTTGTCTTCCTCCATCGAGACGTCGCCGCCATCCACAATGCTGCTCTTCGTTGGCACTGCCGCCTCATCATGCGAGCTCTCGGCAGCGCTCGGACTGCTGCTGCCACTCGAGCTCGGGCTGCTGCCGCCATCGTCGTCGCCACTGCTGCTGCTCTTGTCCTCGACGTGCTTCATGGCGTGTGCGCGCGCGTGCTCACGTCTGTGGATGTGTGTGTGTGTGTTTCGCTCTGTTGCTCGTGCTTGATGGCCGCAAGTAGTTAGGATGGCGGGGGCGAGTCCGTTTTGGCGCCAAACGGCAGCGTGTGCGTGTACTTTAGACATTCGATAAAGTACGAATTCGACGAACCAAACCGAAAGTGATCTGATTGACTCGTCGTAACACAATGCCATCAGCGTAACGACATCGCCTCACCACACACACATGCACACTCAGCAACTAACTGACGCAGAGATCTATTGCTTTTTATCGACATACGCATACGCGTACGTGTATCCACGCGCCAACACAACTCATGCGCGCTTTGTTTTCTTCTTGCTCTTCTTGTCCTTCTTCCCGCTGCTGCTGCTGCCGACGCCACCGCGCAGTGCGTCCATAATCATCAGGACGTCGGCGCTGCTCTGCACGTCGGCCGCGCGCTTCTCGGTCGCTTCAGCGTCGTCTGCAACGTCAAGCGTGCGCTTCTTCTTCTTCTTGCTCGCACGCGCGTCGTCGCTCGTTTTCTGCGTCTTGCTCTTCTTTGCCTTCTTCTTGCTGCTATGTGCAGCGTCATCGTCATTATCAGCATCGTCATCATCAACGACGTCTTTGAAGAGCTCGGCAATCTTGCTCTGCTTCTCATACTGCGCGGCCCACTTCTCGCGGTTCGTGCGGAACTCGTACAGGTTCACGGCATTCATGACGAGCTGCGAAAAGTGGCTGCCTGCGAGCTTGCTCTCGACCGCGACGAGCTCGTCGGCCACAACGGCCTTTTGCGCGACGCTGAGCTTCTCGTAGCACTTCATGACCGAGAACGCGCCGAGGCGATCGAGCGCGAGCGACCCAAAGCTCCCGACAAACCGCTCGTACAGCGCGTCGCGGACCCACTGCGTCGCTGGACTGTCCGCCTCCCAGATCGGCTCAATCACGAAGCGACTGCCGGTCGAGTCCTTGGCGAGCGCGACGAGCTGCGCCGTGTTGAACGCGAGGATGCCGCGATACAGCGGCGTGAGCCAGTCGTGGTACTCAAACTGCATGAGTTCGGCCACGAGCTTCGCGCCCATGACATTCAGCGTGATCTTGGCAGCACCGCCAGTCGACAGCTGCAGTCCGAGCAGCGCCGGCACAAAGTCACGCTGCACAGCCTCGGGCTTCTTGCTCTCGAGCTTCTTGACAGCGTCGACGAGCAAGCGAAACATCTCGCGCTGTCCGTCCGCTGCCTCGAACTGCACGCAGAGCGCAACGAGGCGCCACACGACACCGGGGCGGCCCATCGACAGCAGCGTCCAGAGCGCCGGCTGGAGCTCATCGAGCACTTCGCGCGCGAGCTCGGGCGTGCGCACGCGCTCGATCGCGTGCTGCACAACGTAGTTTGCGATCTCGTGCTGCGCAAACTCGACCATCTTGGTTTGGACGCAGCGGTGGAAGAGCGCTGCAAAG
Source organism: Globisporangium echinulatum (assembly GCA_023336405.1). Classification (NCBI taxonomy): domain Eukaryota; phylum Oomycota; class Peronosporomycetes; order Pythiales; family Pythiaceae; genus Globisporangium; species Globisporangium echinulatum. The sequence continues at coordinate 4,106 of JAADWX010000212.1, read as the reverse complement.
AACGCGTCGTCGACGCTCGCAAAGAGCGCTTCGAGAAAGTGGCTGGTGACAGCGTCGCCGGCAAAGTCGTAGAACGCCTGCTGGCTCGCGGCCTCGTCGTTCCAGTGCAGCACGCGCTCAACGAGCGCCATCTTGCGCTGTGGAGGCGCGAGCTTGAGCGCACTTGCGAGCAGCGGCCCCGCGTTGCGGTCGTACATGAGGTTCAGGATCTCGTGCGCGTGCGCGGCCATGAACGTCGTGAGGATCTCGCTAAAGAGGTCGTCGAACGTCGACGGGATCGCAAACGACACAGCCGCCGTGCCGCCCTTGGCCGCCGATGCTTCACCAAACGTCACGACGCGGTGCTTACCCTTCTTGCCGCGCTTCTCCGGCACTAGCGGCTTGCCAGCGAGCACGGCGAGCACGGATCGCATCACATGGCTCGCGCTCACGTCGTTCATGAGCGTGAGCCACTCGCTCTCGACCTCTTTGACCATCGTGATGATCAAGTGGCTCATTGGCGGTGTGTCCTTGAGGCGATCGTCCTCGTCGTTCGGATCGTCCGTTGCACCCTGCTCCTCGCGCTCGACGATCGCACTCGAGCGCGAGAGTAGGTGCTGCAGCACGTGCGACGAGTACCGGTTCGTCCACAGGTGGCTAAAGTACCCGTGCATCTTGCTGAAGAAGTAGCGCAGTTGTCCGTCGTTCATCTTTGGCATGAACACCTCGATGAGCTCGCCGGCGTGGCGGTCCGACGACGCACTCGCAGCGCGCGGTGCGAGCTCCTCGAGCACGTTCCAGAGCAGCAGCTCGACCTCGTCCTCGGTCGTGTCCTCGGTCGGCTGCGTCAGCATCTCGGTCACCTCTTTCATGTACGACAGCGTGTCGGGCTCGAGTCGACGCGGACGCAGGCGTCTAGCAGCACAAGAAGAGAGTGAGTGAGCGGCAGATCCAGCGCAGTATGCGCACAAATGTACGCAGGCAAAATTGCGCCGACACAGCAGATGCGCGTGCGACGTACTCTGGCCGCTGGAACGACGGCGGTCGCTCATTTGGGTCCGGCTGGTGCTCATGCTCGTCGTTGTGCGCCATTATCGCAACAGTATGTGCGTGTGCGTGTGTGTTTCGTGTGAGTGAGAGGAAGCTACTCCTGGTGCTGGTCGTCGTTTGACGCTGCTGCGTGCGAGCTCAAGTTTGCCTCTTCGAGCTCCAGTCACGCGAGTTTTGACAGCTCGTTGGTTCCGAGTGCGAGCTTAAATACGTGATTTTGACCTATTGTTTTGAGTCGATCAACAGTACTCGGACAGTATCAAAAGGGAAAATGCACGTATTCACTCGGTTACGACGCAGAGCATGAGTCCCATCCACGTCAATGTGCACTCGCATCTGCATCTCGTGTGAGCCAATACAGTGCATCAACGCTCGTGAGCCATAGTCGGCGGCACTCACGCCATTCGTTCGAGTCGATAGAGCGGGCGCTCACAGAGAGATCCAGATCGAAGTAGCCACTGAGCCAGACGCACCAGATGCCTTTACGCTCAGCCGCTGCTGCTGTCAAGGCGAGGCGAGGCGCTACAGCCACTGCAGGGACACTCCAAAATCTGCCGGCTCGCGCGCACACCATTCATCAGGTCCGCCAACAGCATGCACGCAGCACTGAGTACGCTCATAGCGTTCGCGCATACGCAACTTTGGATGCCGTTGCAGCGCGAAGCGGCGGCAAATGCCGCGTTCCTCTTCGACGATGACAACGACGACGGCGCTGCGAATGACGGACATCCAGTGCGACTGGTTGATGACGATTCATGTCAGCGCGCTGCACCCTCTCGGAGCTCGTCTGCGCCTTACAAGATCGGCACTGCCAGCATGATCAGTCCTGTCGCTGCCACAGCGAAGGGCGTCGCAAGGAAGAAAGCCAAGCAGCAGCAGCGCCAACGACGACAACAGCAGCCGATACGCAGCACACAGTCGACGTCACCTCGAACTGAGATTGCGTTCGTGACGGACTTGACTGCAAAGATCGCAGCCGTGTCGCCAGTGTCGCTGCGGTACCTCCCTTCCGACGCCTCGACCTGTGGCTCGTCGGACGATGACGACGACGACGACGCGGAGGATCTGGGTAAGCGCGAGCAACGCCTCATGCTCGAGCGCGCGCACCACATCAAGCGCATCACCGCGCAGCAGGCTCGCCGCGCGAGGCGAAAGTCGCCTGCTGCAGCTTCACCATTGCCCGCACCAACAGCGGCACCAGTGACTGCCGCATGGCAGGATGCGCGACAGCGCAGTAGCACGACTGCAGCAGCAGAGATGCACACTCCTGTGCACGTGCGCACCGTCACGAACACGCTCTGGCGCTGGTCCGTCTTCTCGGGCTTTGACGCCGATTGGCAGCCGATCGACGCGCACTTCGTTGTCATGCCCACCAACAGCACCGGCACTGAAAGCGATGGCGAATGCGACGACGATCTGCAGCGCACGTGGGAGCGCCAACTGTGCAGTCGCGTGCTCGCGGTTCTCGATGACCACGAGTGCGTTCTCCCATATATTTAGTACAATAGCACGCTCAATTCTACATACCTACATACACCGACGCGCCTCTGTCGCATGTCATGCTGCAGCTGTCGCTCATGAGGGGTGGCTGCGAGTGCGTTTGCAACCAGCGCACGACGTCAACGTGGCCGTTCGCTTCTGCAAGCTTCATCGCCTTGAGCGACCAGCCCTCGCGGCGGTTCGCGTGCAGCCACGCGAGCATCGCGAGATGGCCATTGCGTGCAGCTTCGTCCATCGCGGCGCTCGTGCAGCCTTCCGAGCGGTGTACATGCAACCATTGGACGATGTCGAGATGGCCGTTTGCGGCCGCGCGGTTCATTGCGAGTCGCGAGCAGCCTTCGTGGCGATGCGCATGCAGCCACTGGACGACATCGAGATGGCCGTTTGCTGCTGCACGGTTCATCGCATGGTGCGTGCATCCTTCGCTGCGATGTGTATGTAGCCACTGGACGACGTGCAGGTGGCCGTTTGCGGCCGCGCCGTCCATCGCGTCGACTGTACAGCCCTCTGTGCGGTTTGTGTGCAGCCACTGCACGACGTCGAGGTGCCCGGCGAGTGCCGCGCGGTTCATCGCCCACTGAGTGCAGCCTTCTGTACGATGCTCGTGCAGCCAACGCACGACTTCGAGATGGCCACTTTGCGCCGCGTAGTCGATCGCTGCGGTCGTGCAGCCCTCGGTGCGGTTCGCATGCAGCCACTGCACGACGACGAGGTGGCCGAACTGGGCAGCGCGGTTCATTGCGTCGACAGTGCACTCGCGACTCCTGTGCACATGGAGCCACTGCAGAACGAGTAGTCTGCCGCGTCGTGACGCTGCGTCCATGAGGCACGTCTTGAAGCCCGTGAAGTTTTCTGCGCGGTCGTGGAGGTACCGCAACGCGTCGAGGTGACCTGTACCTGCCGCCGCGACCATGGCGTCAGCGACCTGTGTGTCCGGTCTCACTGCGAGCACATACCGTAGGACGCGCACACGACCGTCCTGCGCGGCTGCGCGAAGCACGGTTTGGAAGCGCGTAACCATGTCGAACGAGTCGTCACCGCGAAACTCGATGTCCGCGACCTTGACTACACGCAGATTGCCGTGCTCATAGTGCTGCAGGATGCGGTCGAGCAGGTGTGCATCCTGCCACTCCACCGCTCGCTGAATCGTGAGCAGCACTGACACGTCGGCGAATGCGTCGATATCATCAAGCACGTGTGGTAGCGTTGCCAATGCGGGGGCCACGCGGGCGACGACGCGCACAGCGGCGAGATGCTGTCTGTTTGATATCATTTGGTAAGTTGAATGCTGGTCGTTGTCAATGGTGTAAACCCTAAACCCTAAACCCTATCGGATCGATCAGTAAACCCAAATTGCTAACATCATAATAGACGAAAACGCGTAATGTAGGGTTTAGGGTTTAGGGTTTAGGGTTTAGGGTTTAGGGTTTAGGGTTTAGGGTTTGGTGAGGTGTACCCGCGGTCCTGTGAGCACTTTCACTCAAAAATTTCACCATCATTAGATGCGCCGTTCAAAAGTCTACCATCGTGGAAAAATATTTTTTTTTGTCACCCTATCGGTTGTCTAGTAATGTGAG
>JAADWX010000211.1:0-32995 GCA_023336405.1 Globisporangium echinulatum | reverse complement strand
CATCTTTAACAGGTTTCCCCGCCTGCTTGCCACTCGGGACGTGACGCGGCTCGTGCCGCTCGCCACCATTCGCAGCATGTTTAGTCAAGAAAGGACGTAGGCCAATTGGCTATGTACACTAGCACAGCATTGTAGTTTGTAACTGCAGTTGAGAACTTGAGGCTAATCCGATAATCGAGCCGCTTCAAAACGATGTCATCCGACTCATGCTCGAGCACGGCGCAGAGGTGGACAACCAGATGAGGAACGGCGCGACCCCTCTCTACCTTGCGTGCATGGAGGGCAACGTCGATACGGCGCGCGTGCTGCTCGAGTACGGTGCAGTGGTGGACCAAACCATGGAAGATGGCTCGACGCCGCTATTCATTGCAGCAGAGAACGGCGAGCTTGACACTGTACGGTTCTTGCTGACATCCGGCGCGAATGTGCACTGCAAGACGAACAGCTACGGTCTCTCGATCCACGCGTTAGACGAGTCGAACCCCCACTGTCGAGGCTTGTACGTCCGCGAGGAAGGAGAGACGCCGCTCTACGCGGCCAGTGCGAACGGCCACGCCGACGTCGTGCGCTTGCTGATCGAGCACGGCGCAAACATGGCCGACGACGATGAGTGGCTGCACGACGACATGTCAGTCGACGATGAGTGGCTACACGATGACATGGTGCCGCTGCGCATCGCGTCCATGAACGGACACCTCGCAGTTGTGCGCGTTCTGCTCAACTGTGGCGTCGATGTCGACGAGGCAAATCGGAGCGGCGAGACTGCGCTCATCAGTGCGAGTGAGCATGGCCACCTTGACGTCGTGCAGCATCTTCTCAGTGCCGGTGCAGACGTGAACACGGCGACGAACAGCGACACGACGCCGCTTCTCGCTGCGATCGAGCAGCATCACACAAGCGTCGCCCGCTTCCTGCTTTCACACACCTGCGACGTCAATGGTGGTGCAGTACGCAGTGCTTCTCTGTTGTACGCTGCGGCCAAGGCAGGACTTCTGGACATTACTCTGAGCTTGCTCGACCGCGGGGCTGAAGTCGACAGAGCGAGAAAAGACACGGGGGAGACGCCGCTCTACGCTGCGTTCAAGAACGGACACCTGGACATCGCGCACATCTTGGTCGAGCGCGGCGCCGAGGTTGGTAAGCCAGTGAACGACGGGTCAACGCCGCTCTTCGCTGCGAGCGAATCGGGCAACTACAGTCTCGTGGACTTCCTCCTCAAGCGCGGCGAGGACGTCAACATCGCAAGAGACAACGATGGCTACACACCGCTGCACATCGCAGCCTCGGTCGCCTCGAGCGGCTGCGTTAGAGTTGTACGCACGCTAATGCTCGAAGGCGGCGCGGGGGTTGACAAGGCAGCAAGCGACGGCTCGACGCCGCTCTACACTGCATGCTCGAACTACCGAAGTTACCGAAACCACTCCGAGCTTGCTTGTCTCTTGCTCAAGCACCACGCTGACCCTGACACGTCGACGAACGACCGATCCACGCCGCTTCATGAGGCTGCGAAGCACGGCGTTGTGAAGCTCGTGCGCGAGCTACTCGCGTCTGGCGCAACGATCGATCCTGTGAACGCTGCAGGGGACACACCGCTTGCAGTAGCCAGGAAACAGAGCCGCTCAGAAGTTGTCCAAAAGCTACTCGCAGCCGGCGCATCCGATTAGTCAAGCTCAAACAGCGCCAGCTCGAGTCGCTAAGGCGATACGAGATCAGCTGAGTAGACACAAGGTCGGCAGAGTAGACGCACTCACAAACATGTGTGATGTTGGTCGGAGAAATGTTCGTGAGCGAGTCGATTGCCATATTGTCTTGTAGTCACATCAGTTGTACCGAGGTCTCGATCACGCCAGCGATCAAGTAAGTGCCCTCAATACACAGCAGCGGATTCCGATCCGAGATGATAAAACAAGCATGTACGTGCGTGTAAGTTACGACACATCGCAATCCATCGCGGCACTCGCTGCATGCGCTCGGGGTTCGCGAAGCGCACGTCGTTTTGGAGTTTGAGGTGTTCTCACTCGTTTTGATGGAACACACCGACCGAATTGATCGTCCACATGACTGACACTGATAGTACAACTTCATCACAGTCATGGAGTTCATAGCGACCAATATGGCGCCCAGCCAGTCGCTCGGCCACGACAACGTGCGCAAGCTCATCTACCAGAGGAACCACATAAACGGCGGCAAGATCGACATCGAGGAGTTCGTCAAGATGCTACAAATGCACGAGGTCGGAGCGAGGTCGCTCGCTATCACCACCATGCGCCACGATGGACCTCTCTTCACCCTCGCTCCTCCATCTGCCGTCGCCAGCTCAGATGCTCCCACCTTCCATCAGTCAATCGACGTATCCATCAATCCATTCATTGTGCATGATCTACTCAGGAAAATGTTAGGTCGTCGCACGTAGTCAAAGTGCATCGTGATGCACAGCTGCCTCGGCAGTACATGTTTCCTCACACGCGTGCGGACGCTTCTCCGTCGTGCGGTCTTTTGATACGTGGACCGATCCATCCATCTGCGTGTGTCGGCTCGTTGTCGTCTCGATCGTAAGTCTTCGCGAGGTCAAGACTTTGCGGTCCTCAAAACACACATGCATGCGCACCACGCACTCGCTCACTTCTTTACTTCCATCGACCAGAGCACTCGGGGCTCGCCGGCAACAGCAGCAGCACCACGACGACAAGCGAGTAAGCACGAAGATCCACGAGCGACAGACATGGCATCCAACATGCTGACGTACAAGTGGAATCGCGCGCGTACGGTGCTTGACATCGTTGCCGCCTTTGTGATCGTGCTTGCAGCGCTCCAGAGCTCGTCAGTGCACGGTGTGGATGGGAAGGAAGTGCCGCTACGCTTTGGCTTTGGCTGCGCGTTCTCTGACTACTCAGCGATGCACAGCGACGGTGCTGATGCACCATCGTTCCGCCTGCTGCACGACTTTGGACAGGGCAAGGGCGTGTTCACACTGCACTTTGCGTCGTTCCATCTGCCAGACGACGACTACGTGCTACTGCGTGCCAAGAACGTCGACAAGAGCTCGCCGGACGCCAAGGTGCTCGCCGGCAGGAATACTACCGGCAGCTTCTTCTCGTCTCCGATCGTCGGCGATGGCTTTGTGCTCGAACTCTACCAGCGCAAGGACGCATCGGATGCGACAGCGACGCCAGCACCAGAGGCACCCAGTGCGTTGTGCTTTGGTGTCGAGGTGAACGGCATGATCTTTGCCGCCGAGAAGCAAGCGGAGGCTGCGCAAGACAACCAACTCGCGATCGGCCTGCCGCAGCTCAGCACTAGCATCAAGGAAGCGGCGCCAGCGCCACGCACAACTCAAGAGACCGACAGCGAGAGTCTCTGCGGCGAAGACGAGTCAAAGGAAGCGATTTGCCTCGAGTTGTCGAGCGTGTCGGAGCAGCAGACGTACTACGACAAGTCGCGCGCCGTTGCGCGACTCACGATCCGCAAAGACAACAGCTTGAACGTTGCGTTCTGCACGGGCTTCTTGCTCGGCTGCGAGGGCCACGTGATCACGAACCAACACTGCATCCGCAACTGGCTCGACGCGCTCAACACCTACATCGAGTTCTTTGCCGAGACGCCAACGTGCGACGCCAAGACGTGTGACGAGCGCGGCGCTTGCCCTGGGCGCCTCACAGCGGGGAAAGCGACGCTCACAGCAGTCTCAACCGAGCTCGACTACGCGTTAATCAAGCTCAGCAACGACAGCGAGGCAACGAATGGCATCACGTCGTTCATTGCCCAAGTCGGTGGCTATCTCCAGCTACGGGCGAGCGGACCGAAGGTCGGCGAAGAGATCTACATCCCGCAGCATCCACTCGGACAGGGCAAGCGCATCGCATGGACGGCAAGTGGCAAACCCGGTCGCATCGAGACTCTTGCGGGTGGTGAGTGCGGCGGAAACGACACGGGCTACTACGTCGACACGCAAGAGGGCAGCTCGGGGTCGCCTGTGATCGCCAAGGCAGACAACACGGTCGTGGCGCTTCACCACTGCGGCGGATGCCTCAACGGCGGCATCCCGTCGCAGCGACTCATCGCCGACCTCGAGTCCAAGGGTGTGCTGCCGCGCTGCGCGATCGCATCGTGAATGGAGGTGCATATCAGAACACCCGAGGCGGAGGACTCTGTTGGTCGAGAGGGGAGAGAATGAGGATTGGGAGGTGGATCGGAGTGCCTAACTTGCCAAACATGATTGGGTTGCTCTTTTGCCTGAGCGAACTGCTCGAAGAAGTACTGTTGCTACCGTCGCCTATGTCTTTCCTGTCGCGAGCAGCGAGTGTGTCTTGGCTCTTGCGACTATGCAGCAACATCGCCACAATCGTTGTGCTGTGTAACTGGACGCTCGCGCTACACACCGCTTTGACAGTTCGACCCACGATCGAGCCAGGACGACATACCTTCGCATCAAGCTGATACTTACACACACCTCAACATCTACCGCAACAACGAGTGGGACTTCGTAGCTCTGCTGTCGGCATGCAGCGAATGACACGGTCATGAAGAGTGAAGAGTAAAGATCACACTGGCTTGAGTGCAGTCGGACAGTGAATTGATGGTGCGAGTCGACTTATCTCTATGTGTCTTGCGTGCCGCTGGCAGAGTCATCTGGGGATTCGTATCGAATTTGTTCCCACGGCACGTTGGTGCAGCTCAACTGCGGGACCGACGCAACGAGCACACTCGACTCGCACATGGGCGTATCGTAGCCGTAGATCACGACGTCCGAGGTCGTCAGCGTCGCGAGTGCGTCTGTGCTTGCAGCAATGCTGGTGCGCTGGATCGAGAAGTCGCTGCATTGGGCTGCAATGTTCCAGATCGACAGCGGCAAGTGGTCGAGCGGATTCCCGTCGAGAAAGATCCCGTTAAGCGTAGCAGCCGAAGCATCGAAGGCATCGGCTGGGATGCTTGCGATCGCGTTGTCGTTCAGCGTGAGCATGATCAGTTGGAGCATCGCCTGCACCGCCTGCGGCACCACTGTCAGACCGCAGTTGAAGCACTCAAAGTACTTGACGTGCTGCCAGTGATCCTGCACCGCGTCAATGAAACTCGAAACGTCGACTCGTAGCAGCACGATCCACTCGAGTGCCGGCGACAGAGGCTTGCTCACAAGTCCAGTCGGGAACGTCTGGATGTCGATATCGAAGAGCTGGACGGTCTGGAGCGTTGCGCTCTTGCCCACGTCAGCTTCGGCGCTCCACTCGCGCAACGTCGAGCGGCGAAGCTTCAGTGTAAGCAGACTCGGGAAGCCGGTCACGATACTCGACGGGATCTCAAGCGCCGAGCAGTGCGATAGCTGCAAACTCGCGAGCGAGCTCTCTTCGAATGTATCGAGCAGCGCCGCTAACAGCTGCTTCTCGCCAGTCATGTGCAGGCGATCGCAGTGGACCTTGCGTCCGATACACGCGTGCTTGGTCGAGAACCACGGATAGACCTCATGAATGCACTGGAGCGCATTGCTGTCGACCGACTGACGAGTGATCACGGCCGCGTGAATCGACGCGCTGAGTATCGTGACACCGTAGCACACGGACGCGATGTACCACCCCGTCAAGAGACGAGTCGCCCATGGCTGCTCCGTGAGCCGCGTCTGCTGATCCGCCGGTTGCTGCTGTTGCCTATCGGACTTTACACCTGCAGTACCGGACGGTACGACAACAGCTGGCCGCATACGAGTTCGCGTGCTCCTTGCTTGATCAGCTGCTGTCAGCACACTCTTGAGCTCTACGAGACTGATCATCAAACTTACGAACGGCGCGAGAATCGTAATCAGGTTCGATGGTGAGACGACGAGGATGAGCTCGACCTGGCGTGTCATGTTCTCAATGTCTTCCAACACTGCCGCTTGTAGCTCTTTGTGCAGATAGATGCGCACGCTCGGCAGCGCCATCCAGAGCGGGAGGATCGAACCCCAGACAAAGGCGACGAGGAGGTCGCAGAGCACACACGCAAATCGGCGCATCACGACGTCGCGGCCAAACCAGTGCGCGAAGAACAGCTCCGTGGTGCAGTTGCAGAACACGAGCACGCCGTAGGTCGGACCCGTGAGCACGTTGCTGATGCGCCGGCTGCTCTGGATCGCTGTGACCGACTGGCACGCTGTCGTGAGCGCAGTCTCGACCGCCATACGAAGATCAAAGTACTCGCCTTGGATCGCCATCGACTGCTTCAAACGCCACACCTTCTCCCAGCGCTTGCTGCACCGTGCACGGGCTCGGTTTGGAGCGCAGCACAAGAGCGCAAGTGTGGCCTTGTTCGACATCAGTGCCGTCGTCCTGCGTGCTTGTATGCGAGATCCTCGAAATGTGCGGCTTACGAACCTCGAACGAGTTGCTGGTTGTCCGTATACAGGCTCTGCTCGTCGAGCGCTGAAGCGGAGCGACCTTTCTCGCCACGACGCCCACAGCATCTCGACACTCCAGTACAAAAAGATGGAGCTGAGGAGCAAGCACAGTCTCGCGAACCACGGAGCGTGCGTTTTCAGAAAGTGCGCCGTGGTGGAGAAGAGGAAGTTGACCATGATGAACCGCAGGTACGAGTCGCGATCGCCGATGCCGAGATATACGAGTGCGACTCCGCAAAGCAGCGCCGCGCTCGAGAGCTGGAGTAGTAGCACGGAAACCCAGACGATGCGGCGGTTGATGTCTGAGAGTAACACCATGTCGGCACGAAATGATGCGTGTCTCGCATTGCGGTTCGTGGTCGAGCGCTGATGTGACAGTGTGCGTCCTGCGCGCAATTGACTGGATGCCATGGACGAGCACCATGCGGGTTCGCGCGTCGACACGATGGTGTTGGTCGTCACGCTCTCATCGAGCTGCGGCGAGTTGTGCAGCGGAGCGATCGACATCGCGTTGCGTTGAGGTGTCTCGTTTGTGTGTGCGAGTGGCATGACGAGCGATGCTATTGTGTTCGAGCACGCTAATAATACTACTGTTGTGGGCTAAACTGGTACCGGTTGCGATTTTCGTTGCCTACTATCCTGGAAATCAAGTAGTACTTAGTACCAGGAGCTCATCAGCTTCGACCTCATTTGTAGATGGCTACGGTTGACGCACACTGGGCAAGAAGCGATGAAACATCTACGAGTGCAAGCACCAGACAGCTACTGATAGCTCATAAACGACCAGTAGCCGTCTGAACTGCGATCTACACTTCGGACTATGTGTGTTGGGTGATCTTCGGGTCCACATACTGAATGGATGTGGCAGACACACTGTTCGCGGAAAACGAAAGATACCAAGTTCGACCAGACTTCCTCTAGCCGCCGCGCAAGTTGGTACCGTCGTCGTGTTTGGCGGGTCAAAGTGCGTGTCGAAGGTAACATTGGTGGCGATGGTCGACCATGTGCCACAGCATCGCTTCGTTCCGATGCATCTTTTGTCCGTGTTTGCTGTAGTTGCGGTTCTTCCAGTAGATCGAGAACACGATACCGTGAGTGATGTTTCACGCCCCGCGTGCACTGTTAGAGTATTGCTTCCAGCAGTCTCTGAGCATCAAGTCGAGGCTGAAGAGGATCTGGATGCCAGGTGATCGGATGCAAGGATCGTGCGTCATTGACATTCGACGAGGATCCGGAAGTCGTTGCTAACAGGTGTCGTGTCTTCGGGTCCGTCACTGTTGTTGCGAGAGCGTTGTAATGACCTTCGACAAGATGACTGGAGACTGTAGCCGTCTGAGCGGTGTCAGCGCGTACCACTGTAGTAGTGGCCAGAGCCTCGCGTGGCGATAAGCGGAACGTGGCGCTGATGCCGTTCGGAGGAGTTGGTTGTAGATTTATGTGAGCTGGTAGTACAGGACAGCGGTATTGCGAACGTGCGAGTCGAGTAAATCGACGGTCCTGATCGCGGTCGTGGTGTCGGCAGTGCAGTATAGGTGCGAAGGAAGTCGTACAGCAATGTGAAGTCGATATGCGTCAATGAGCGTCAGACGAGTGGTGTCGCGGTCTTGTACACCGAGCGCCACCCGGATTCGGTCTGGAACGGTTTGGGTACATACGCGCGTATCATCAAGCATCTACTGTCGCTCGCGATAGGCTTGAACTGAGAAGGCTGTCGTCAGTCCCTTGGCTTCGCTTAATAGAACCCCTTCTCGACGCTGTGGCCCTCGCTGAGCATGTACGCGATCACGCCGTTGCCGTGGCGCACCGCGAGCTGCAGCGCTGTCGTGCCTTCCTGTAGCACGTAGACGCGCGTGTGTGCGACAGAGCAATCAGTGGATGCTCTCTTAGCTATACATCCTTACTCAACACCATGCTGACGGCGACGCACTGATGTGACAAAGTCCTTGTTCGCTCCATAACGCAGCAGCAGTCGCGCAATGTCGTCGTGGCCGCTGAACGCTGCTTCGTGCAGCGCACTGAAGCCGTCCGACTGTGTGTGCACACCAAGCCAGTCAGTACGCTTTGTCATATAGCAGGATTGAGGCCACGCCGTGTGTATACAGAGACGTACGTCGCGCTGGTCCACGTTTGCGCCAGCATTGAGCAGCAGCTCGACGCACTCGTAGTGTCCGTGCTTCGTCGCCATTTGCAGCGCGCTGTAGCCTTCACTCTGTCGTTGCGCACAGCGTCATCAGTCAGAGCGACACATTCGCCAGCACTCGCACCTAGGTTGCATCGGTAGCACTGCTGCGTGCGTGGTGCGTGCTTTCACATAGCTCCTCACATCTGTGTCGTTGATGCGTGCGCCGTTTGCGAGTAGCTCTTCCAGCGTCGCTACGTCTCCTGCCGACGCCGCGTCTGTGCGTGTGAGTGCATACAAGGTGTGTCGTCTATTTGTCAGTGGCGGCGTAGCATTGCTCCTGCGACAGCAACACTTTGGCAGCGCAGTCGCGAGCGAGCATTTACCTGTGAAGACGTCTTCCATGTGAATGACAGTCGCCATCTTGTCCAATACTGAAATTGATACAAATGGCAAGTCGCGCCGTTTCGCGAGCCATTTTCCTATCTGCGCAAGACGTCTCGTCCAGATCGCCAAGCGCAATACGCACACGAGCGACAGCATGAGCAGCGAGATCGATGCCGTGTTCTTTGACAAGAAGTTTAGCGTCGCGCACTACATGCTGCGGTACGTCGTTGGCGCATCAACGGACGACGTGCGCCGCGAACAGCTCCAGCGTGTGGCACGCCAGCGCGCAGTCGCGGACCGCGAGATCACGGGCGTCATTGACGAGAACTTTGCCAACTTCAACACGAGTCTCGCGCGCTTCACGAGCATCTCGAACCAGCTCGAAGGTGCGACACTCGCTGCTGTGTGTTGTCGGTTGTCCTGTTAATGACGACGCCTGCTCGCTTGCTCGCTTCGATCTGGTTGCTCACACACACTTACGTACACACCTATACAGAGACGCGTGAGAAGATCGTCGAGGTGACGACGCGGTCGGTCGATGGCAAGAACATCCTGAGCTCCAAGACGAAGAACCTACGCGAGCTGCTGCTGCAAAAGTACGAGGCCAAGAAGGTGCGACACGCATGTTGTTGTTGCATACTAGACTCGGTAGTGCGCCTATAGCTACTCTTCCTACCCACTGACGACTACCGCTGCTACTCGTCTTGTCCGTCTCGGACTACTGCGTGCAGGTGATCGACATCATCAACGAGATCCAGTACATCGAGGCCGCACCAACCAAGATCGAAGCAATGATGCGCGAGCGCAACTACACGGACGCCGTCGAGATGTTTACGCACGCGCTCGACCTCGTCTTCAGCGACAAGCTCGTGGCGTTCCACGCGATCACAGGCGTGCGCAACGCGCTCATGGAGTGCAAGCAGACGATCGAAGATCAGCTCGTGCACGAACTGCACTACATCATCTACTCCAAGGTACAGTAGCAGCTCATTACTACTGCTACTGCTACTACTACGGCGGTCTCGTCGCGCTCGCGTCACGAGTCCCGCGTCTCACTGCGCTTGACATGGTCGCTTGCATGTGCACATGCTTGGGCGGACGGATGGATGGATGACAGGGCGCGTTTGCGCACTTTGCACGAGCGAACCAGTTCTCACTCGCCGCGATCGAACACGAGCTCAGCAACGACTCGCGGCTCGACACGGAGTTTGACAAGCACATTCTTGCAACAAACCAACTCGAGAACGACCGCGGGAGCCACACGTTCACAGACACGGACGACAGTGTCGACTCGCACATTGCAACAAACGCACTCGAAGCGGCAGTGAACGCAGTCAAGAAGTGCGTCCTCGTGTGTTTCGCTAGTCTAAGTGTCTAACACCTGCTCTCGTACGTGCACACGTAGAGTGTTGTCTGATAGCGCACGCCTTTCTACAGACTACACCGTGAGGTCGAAGTGATCGGGACACTCAAGACGTCGCTCGAGAGCGAACTGGACAAAGTGCTGATTGAGATCTCGCTCATCTGCCGCGGCATCTTCAACGCGAGCAGCTACACGTCGTTCGACAACCGGTTCACCGAGAAGCAGTTTGGCCGGCACGACCATGCGCGCGACTTCCAGACGTTCCTCCGTCTGCTCTTTCACGTGCTCCGTCGCATCGCACAGCGCCACTTCCTCGTCGCAGTCTACTTCAACGCCAAGGGCGAGAGCTGGAACTACGGCATGCCCGAGGTCGTCACCAAGATCTCGAGTCTGCTCGAGGTGTGTGTGTCAACGCGCATCGAGCTACTAGCCTTGTGTCCATCCCAGAACTGTACTGAGCGGTATTGCCGATTGCGTGTGTGTGAAGCGCGTGCTTGGCGAGTACCTCGAGGACGCGACCGAGGCTGCTGCGACTGCGAAAGACGCGAAAGCGACAGCAGCAGCAGCCGTCGCGCCAGGCGAGCTCTTCAAGCTGAGCCGCAACAAGCTACTGAACGACAGCAGCGGCGCGCGACTCACGCTGCCGCACGACGCGAGTGGCCGCGTGATCGACGGCGCGCACGCCCGTGTGTGCGAGCCGAGCGTGTTCCACCTGCCCGTCGTGTACGACGACCTGCAGCTGATCGCCAAGGACCTACAGCAGTTTGTGCGCAACAACAACAGCGGCGCAGGCACAGCGTTTAGTGCGTTTTTGAGTCAATTCATCAGCCACAAGTGGATCCCCAAGGTCAAGACAAAGGCGCACGTGAGTCTCGCTCGTTGCGTTGTTCGTACACGTCACGCAGCAGCCGTATCCGTATTCACCCTCTCACTCACACACTCACTCTTTGCACTCGGCACTGACAGCAATTCCTCGCGCTCAGGTACCGCAACGTCGTCACGACGACGCGGCTGCCGATCCCGTCCGACACGTCGTACCAGCCGCCGAGCATTGACAGTCTGTTGTACATTGCCGAAGAGACGTGCGCGATGATGCACAAGATGCCGGACCACGTACTTGCGCTTATGGACGTGCTCGACGCAACGGTCATCACGTGGCTCGACGACTGCGCAGCGATCGCGCGCGACATTCGCGAGCCAACGACGAACCACCGCGTCGCGAGCCAGAGCGTCGCGTTTTCGGACCTCGTTGCACTCTTCCACCGCTACGACGGCTACCTGCGCGCAAAGCGAGCCGGATCGATTCCATATCAGCAGTGCAAGGTCCAGCCTGTCAGTACAGCAACCGCAAGCCGTAGCCGTGGCACTGGTGCAGCGAGTACTGACAAGCGGTCGCCAGCCGATGTGATCGCCGACATGGAGTATGCGCTCGAGCGCGAGTTCTACGACCCCGATGCATGGGCGAAGGGCACAAAGGGCCTGCTCATGGACAACTCGCGCATCGGAATGCTCGCATACATCAACAGCGCGTGCGACTACATTGCGCAGTACTTGCAGAGCGTCGGCGTCCAGCGCGATCGACGCGCAGATGCAGCTGCAAAGCGCAGCGCGTCGTTCGGGACGCATCACTACCAGCCACCGTCTCGTCCGATCGCGCCATCGATCGCACTGCAAGCGACGAGCTTGCGCTGCAGTGCACTCGCTGACGACTGTCTTTTCTTCGTGCGCCGCGAAGTGCGTCTCCATTGCCTCTACTACCTCACGCAACTCACGTCGCAGCGCTTTAACGTGCGCGACGACCACGCGACGATGGCGCAGGACTGCGTGCTGTCGCTCAACATCAACCTGTCAGCGCTCGAGAACGCATTGCAGCCGTACCTCTCGAGCGACAAGATGGCGCTCGCGTTCGACGGCATTGACGCGCTGCTCGCAAACGTCCTAATTGGCAACCTCACACACATGGGCGGATGTACAATCACGAAAGGCGGCGTGCAGCAGATGCTGCTCAACATCGGCGCGCTGCACCAAGGCCTCACGGGCATTCTGTACGCGTACCCACGCGTCGGCCGCACGGGCTTCCACTTGGAGCACGCCAAGCGGTACTTCCAGCTGTTGAATCTATCGGAGACGCAGCTCGAGGTCTTCCTCTTAGACAATCGCAAAGCGTACGCACCGGAGCACTACAAAGCGCTCTGGCGCGTCGACACGCCGCATCGCGTGCTCGGCAAAGGCAGTGTGAACAAGCTCGACAGCATCTTGCGCTAGGAGTGTGTGAGTGCTCGCATCCCATACAGTCAAAGCAGTAGTGACCGAGTCGTCGTAGCAACACTGCAGCGACACGGACCATCTGACAGCCACTTCACTAGTGCATCGTCATCTCTCACTCTGTGTGCCATTGTATACCGATGTGGTGGTGTGATATCAACAACGTCAGCAGCTCCGAAACATGGCGTCGACGCTGTCGTGGTACTCACCGGCGTGGTCGGCAAAGAGCGAGAAGAACGCGCTGTTCGTTGCACTAAACGGCTCGCGCGACGTATTGAGAAAGTCGGGAAGCGGCGGCAGCGCACGCACGGGCGGCGCGTACGCAATCGACGGCAGCATCTGCTGCTGATGCTGCTGTTGGGTCGATGACGATGATGATGGCAACGACTGTGTCGCTGCAGACTGCATACTAACGGCCACAGTGTTGTGCGCTCCACCTGCTGTTGCGGCAGCGATGCCAGGCAGCACCGTTGACGACGCCACTGACGCAGGCAGCGGTGCGAGCTGAAACAACAGCGACGGTGGCGGTGGCGGCGGCGCTGGTGTCGATGCGCTCAGGAGCGACGACGCCTGCGGGAGCGCCACCTGGAGCTGCGGGAGCTGCGGTATCCGATCCGAGAGTCCACTCGCGCTTGCAGACAGCGGCATCGCTGGTAAAGGTGAGAGCGCAGCAAACTGGAAGCTGCTGAGCGCTGGCGGTTGTGATGGCGCTGGTTGTGCCTGGATCGACCGCAAGTGCGGCTGCAGAGTCGGAAGCTCGGGCTCGAACCTGGTACTCGCACTGCCAGTGACTGGCGGCAGCTGGAGCGCGGCAGCAGTCGGCGAGAGACTCGACTCGCTGTTTAGTACGCCGTTCGCGTTGATCGCTGTGCGCGAGTGGCGCGTCATTAAAGGTGATGCTGGCGCAGGCGAGAACGACACGAGCGACAGTAACAGTGGCGGGAGCGGAGAGTGTGGCGGCGTTACAGCAGACGCAGCGACTGATGCAGCGTCTACTGTGCGAGCTGCTGTGTCTCGGTCGTTTGCATCGCGAGCCCGCCGCATTCGCACACGCAGTCGCTCACGCTCACGCAACGCCTCGCGCGCATCGTCGTCGAGCCTTGTTCGACGTGCTTGCTGCCGCTGCCGCTGTTTCTCACGGATCTCTTGCCGTGTCTGGTCGCTGAGCGTCTGGCGGCGCTGCTGCTGACGCACGCGGTTGAGCTCGCGGATGCGGCGCTTCGCGCTCTCATCGAGCTCTCGCCGGCGGTCGCGCTGGCGCAAGTTGCTCTTCTCGCGCCGCTGCTGCTGCGCTGGCTCGAGGCTCTTGAGATATCGGTACTTGGCTGCGCGGTGGTTTGCGAGCCGCTTGCGCCGCTCCGCAGGTGTCTCGAGCGGCTGCTCAGCGTACAGCTCGCGAAGACTATCGAGCACGTCCATGCTTGTCACGCTGATCAATCTCTTTTGTGTGTGTACTACAGTATCGACAAAGTGTTACATCATCGTCATGCAGTGTTCCAACAACACAACAAACAAGCTAATTACGTACACTCAACAGTATTAAAAAATATAAATAAGAGCACTCGTCAAGATCACATATATTATATAAGGTAAAATTCCTATATAGATTAAAGACAAATTTGTAGCAAATAATACATAGGCAAATCGAGCAATTAATATAAATATGGCATTTACAGCAAATTGCTAACTTCACCTTAATTATCAATAACTAAAAATGATAGGACGTACATGCACCTATAAACGTAGGTGATGAACTATAGTGCAAATCATATGTTCCTTGATGTACTGTATACAGTAAAAGTGATATAACATGAAACAACGATATATTTATACACCTTAAAGCGTCAAAAGTGGTGCGCCAGCACCAAAACATAGGTCAGATTACGCATACAGTGCACATCAATCATGCCTTAAGCAAACTCGCTGATGTAAAGGAGTGTCGAAGATGCAGCTCTCGTTTATTCACAGACCAAGTTCTCTACCAAGAAGACTCAAAACCACGGATCTCAGCAAAAACTGGACATTGTGCGTGACGACTTTTCGCATACACCGAGTGCTGCTTCACGTTCAAAGAACTGGTACGGATAATATGGTATATACCTAAACCTTACGATAATAATAAAATTGATTTTGTGTAGTGTTTCATAACATGTACCATGAATGCTAAGTAAATCGCTACAAATTTTGATCGCTATTTAACATTCATTTCATGTATTGTACGGATAGTGTTGGTGGCAATCAAATTAAATTAAAAAATCGCGATCATTAACCATGGGAATATAATCACAAAAGTAGTGTAGCTCATCGTAGCTGAACTAAAGAATCAAAAGTGGTTGAATAATATTGATTGACATATTCACGATTGTGCTTCAATACTGATACATATTCACATATCTGTATTCAAACGTTATGACACATATTATTATTATGATTGATGTATTGCGCAACCAAACAGGCTACCCTTCTTGCAGGTGCCTCGTGACTGTATTTGTAGTTACCCCACCACTACTGTGCGGGTCCACGTCATTCATTCATCATTGCTGAGCTAAAGAATCAGCTCCGTTCCGGCAGATCGATCCATATAAAGGTAAACTGCGCAGAGGACACGTTGTCCTTCGACTGTTTTGATGCTCAGCCATCTCGATACACTCACAGTAGTTATGCATCCATCCGCGAATGACTACCCGCATCACGCCCATGTAGTCTGCATAGAAATTCGTGATCGTTGCGGTCATACTGTCGTTTTGCATAATCAATTGAGCGTGTATATTACCAATAGGCACGATTGTGTCTTTTTCATCACAATATATCTTGAGATCAACGGGCACTCTAGTGAAATGAAACCATTTACTGGAACATAAATTCTCAAGTCGCGTTCATGCATCTGTAACGTCACACTTCATCAATACATTAATGTGTCTATTGTCAGGGCCTTGCATGATATCAGGTATCAATTTGCAACCACAATAGGCCGCACTACGGCAAGGACAGACTGATACTGTAGTCGGCGCAATGTTAAGCGATTTTTGCTAAACACATTCGAGTCTTGCCACTGTTTCCAATGCTGTGTCCGCCCTAGCAAGCATGTCGAAACCCGACTCTTCAGCGCTCGCTTAAGTTGACACGTGAATTACTTAGTTGACGAATGCAGTAGCGTGCAGTATATTATGTTGCGTTATTTGATGGAAGATCGCGACATACTCGACATACAAGCTGGGCCATGGTCCATGCTGATACAGCGCGGTTCGAACACATCAAATACTGAGTTGTCTCTCAACCCAGGCTGCACGATCGTGGAGATCGTTTGCAACGACAAAATCGACCATATCTTGTTCAACATTGCCGATGCCTACTCCCAGCGACTTTGTCACGGACGATGGTGACCGTTCCTCAACGGACATCATGAATGAAACTCATCAATCAATGGGCGAGAGAATGAGTGTCGGTGTACATCGATCTTCGTAAAACATTTGACGTTATGGTCTAAAGTTCTTGACGTCGAACAACTGTCGTGTTAGTAGTTTGCACCGCTGCGCGCACGTTTAGCAAGTGTATCGGTGAGCGCGATCAGCTTAAAGCGCTAAACTCCTTAGAATACGTCGTCAAAATATTGTTGAGTGAAATTCGACATTTATTAAGCCGGGACAATGACTGTCGCTAAACATCGTTACGTGTAGGTGAGCGCGAACAACGTAGAGATCTGTATTCTTTACAATACGTGCGGGCCGCCTCGCGCGTCATTAGAATAAGAGCCTCGTAAATAGTCGTTTGTCGGTGATGTGGAATGTAAAAAGACCACTCTGCTCGAGGACGTACTTTATCTATGTTAAATATAACCGAAGCATAATAGAACGGCAAGTACTGTCGACAAGGCAACGCAGGCAATCAGCATAGCCACTCAAGTTTCTTTTCTCTGTAAAGAAGAGTAGATGTGTGCCAGCGCTATGATATAATAACGAAGACCACTCCGCTCGAAGACGTAGTATATCTATGTTCATTATAACCGTATCGCGCAAATGACTAGTAACCCTAATCCCTAGTACTAGAGATAGATGTTAGTGATCAAGAGCGAGTGTTGTGAGCACAGATATGCGAGTAAATATGCGAATTGCTACGAACAACTGCGGGCGACCTCGAGCGCGCGGGTAAGAACGAACAAATATGAGAAGTCGAGCGCGAGACCGCAATTGTGCTAGTGTGCACGATAGTGCGAATGCACGAGCGTGTATAGGCATGAGGTGTGGATTGTAGCGATTGCTGTGGCGTTGGAATCGGTGTGAGATCGTTTGTGGCAGCATCAAGTAGACCTAATTCATCAATGTGTATAATTTTAATGTGACGATACAACACCAAAGAGAGGTCGTGATATTTTGTTATTGCCTCAGTTGAATGGATTTATAACAGCATCGTAGTAGAACAAACTATCAACAACAATATGATATTCATTTATATCCTTCGAACATGCTAGCGTGTGGTATAGATCGATATACCATTGAATGATAAAGTTCTAGTAGTATATGTATACCAGTATACAAAATGATAGATATTATTATTATTATCAACAAACTCTATATTGTTATATGTCTTGTAATGCAGGACACCTGTATTATTAGTTTAATTCTGCTGTAAGCGTATGCTATACTGAAATCTATACTAATGCTTTCGCTAGTTAGTGCACTTGTTGGACTACTGTTGCGTTTAAGCCTTAGTTCACTGTACCAGGCGTATACATTAGATATTAGTTTTGAACAGGCCAGCACAGTCGCCCAAGCAAGTAACATTTCCTGATCTCCGATCAACGTGTGATCAAGATCAACGTGTGATCAAGATGCTCCGTGTTGCCTGGCGCCGCGGCGGCGGAGCCAACTCTGCGCGCGCACTGCGACAGGTGGCGAGATTGACAGCTACGCAGCAGCTCGCTCACCATCGACCGCTGCTGACTGTGCAGAGACGATTCGCGTCGACGCTCCCGCCAAATCCAGTGCAAGCGACACGTGCGTGTGATTGTGCGTGATCGTGAAGGAAAACGAGTATGTTGAGCGCGCTGACACTTTTGCTGATGTACGCTATGTCACTATGTATGACGCATATGCTCGACTGTGGCACTTTGCACAGCGCAGCAGATCGGCCGCGTGGTCGGCGTCGCCGCTGTGGTTGGGGTCGCGTACTACCTGACGGTGCACAACGATCAGCTCCAGGAGAAGCAGCAGAAGGAGATTGAGATCGAGCGAGGTGTGTCTACAGTAAAGCTGGGGAGACGCAGATGCAACGCAATGTCGTGTACGTATGTTACTGACGTGCACTTTGCACTCTCGTGTGCGACTGACCGATTGACAGAAAAACAGCTGAGCGCACGCCTTGCTGCGGAGCTTGTGGCTGCCGAGGCGAAGCACAACAACGGCGACTGGAAGGGCACGCTCGAGCGTGTCGTACCTGCGATCGTGTCGCTCAAGCTCAACTCGCCCAAGGTGCGTTGCATCGCTGCGACTGTGATCGCTCGCTGCGTGCTCGTGTCTGTTCGTCTACATACTACGACGTGAACGCCGAGCACCTCTAGCTGACGCTTGCAGCGCGTGTGTGTATGACATGCAGTTCTTTGACACCGAGTCGCCTGGTAACGGCTCGGCGACCGGCTTTGTCGTCGATGCCGAGCGCGGCATCATCCTCACGAATCGCCACGTCGTTGGACCGGGTCCGATCGTACGTCCGCAGCTTCATCTGCTGACTAGGTCGTGGCGTCGCCTGACCTGATACTGGTGATGATGGGACTACATACAATTCATGTGCACAGGATGCGGAAGCAGTGTTCCAGAACAACGAAGAGGTCCGGATCATCCCGATCTACCGTGACCCGGTGCACGACTTTGGGTTCTTCCAGTACGATCCATCGGTACGCTCTCGTGTGCTCTCCTCGCTTGTTGTGGTGGTCGCGGTCGTGTTTGTGTCAGTAGCGTTGCGCCTGCGGGTCGCTGACTGTGTCGTTGTCAACTGGACTACTCGATTGTGCGCTTTGCCGTCTTGGACATTGCGACGCGATAGCATGTGCGTCACATCTCGGTGCCGTCACTACCGCTGTGTCCCGAGAACGCGTGCGTCGGCACCGACATCCGCGTTGTCGGCAATGACGCCGCGGAGAAACTCGCGATCGCGAGTGGCACGCTCGCGCGGCTCGACCGCGACGCACCGATGTACGGCTTTAACAACTACAACGACTTCAACACGTTCTACTTTCAAGCCTCGTCGGGTGCGTCTGTGTGTCGTACTACCGAGCCGATGCAGCGCGAACGTGGTCGTGTGTACGAACACAGCGCGCTGACTCCGGTTCGTATCGTGCTCACCCCACTCTTTGGCTCATCGCTTTGCAGGCACGACTGGCGGGTCCTCGGGCTCGCCTGTCTTGAATCACGACGGCGAAGCGATTGCGCTGAACGCCGGCGGGAAGATCGGCACGTCGGCGTCGTTCTACCTGCCGCTCGACCGCGTGAAGCGCGCGCTCGAGCTGATCCAACAGGGCAAAGACGTGCATCGCGGCACGATTCAGACCGTGTTTCAATATCGGGTACGTGTGCAGCGCACACACACTCTCTCTCTCTCTGAGCTCGTTTGATGAATGGATGGCTCGCTGGCTTGATCAATCGGTACTGACACACCACTTCTTGCCTCTTACTCCAGCCGTTCGACGAAGTTCGCCGCCTTGGTGTGACGTTCGAGACCGAGACGACTGTGCGGTCGACGTTCCCGCTCGAGACTGGCATGTTGACCGTGTCCGAGACGATCCCCGAGGGTCCGTCGAGCAAGAAGCTTCAGCCGGGCGACATCCTCGTGCGCGTGAACGGCGAGCTCGTGACGCGGTTCGTGCCGCTTGAAGCGATCATCGACGAGCACGTCGGTCAGACGATCGAACTGCAGCTCGAGCGCTCGGGCGAGCTCATTACCGAGACGATCGAGGTGCAGGACCTGCACGCCGTGACGCCGTCGCGGTTCATCGAGATTGGCGGCGCTGTGATCAACCCGCTGTCGTACCAGCAAGCGCGCAACCACGCGCTGCGTCCTGGCGCGCCGTACGTCGCGGACCCGGGCTTCTTCCTCCAGCGCTCGCGCATCGGCCGCGGCGCCGTCATTCACTCGGTGAACGGTGTGAAGACGCCCGACTTTGACGCGCTCAAGGCGTACCTCATTCAGTGCACGGATGGCGAGCGCGTCGTCGTCAAGTTCTCGAACCTGACGGACCGTGCCGAGAAGGTCGAGGTCGTGCACATCGACCGGCGCTGGTTCCCGTTCTGCGAGTATACGCGTGACGACAAGCTTGGGACGTGGCACTGCCAGAACTTTGACGATGTCGCGCCGACTACTGCGAGTGCTGCGAGTGGTGCCGATGCGAGTCTGGACGCTTCTGCGACTGCTGCAGTCAAGAAGAAGACGAACGGCAGTAAAGCGATTGGGTCGACAACGACGCTGCCGGGCAAGAATCCGGTCGAGGCCAAGCTCGCGCGGTCGCTCGTGACTGTCGACTTTGACCGGCCGTTCAGCGTGAACAGTCTGTCGACGTCGAACTACCGTGGCACGGGCCTCGTGATCGACGCTGCCAAGGGCCTCGTTGTCGTCGACCGCAACACGGTCACGGACAACCTCGGTGACGCAATGGTGACGTTTGCAAGCACGATCATGGTGCCGGCGCAGGTCGTGTTTGTCCACCCGGTGCACAACTTTGCGATCGTGCAGTACGACCCGAAGCTCATTGGCTCGACGCCGATCGAGAGCTGCAAGATCGCGCAGACGACCAAGCTCACGCCGTCGACGCCCGTGTGGCTCGTTGGGCTCATCAGCAGCGTCGGTCGCAGCGGTCACTCGGACCTCGTGTCGCGCGAGACGATCGTGTCGGGCATCAAGTGGATCGGCCTGCCGATGCCGAACCCGCCGCGGTACCAGGAGCACAACCTCGAGATGATTGCGCTCCAGGACGTCGTGAGTACCGAAGGTGGCGTTGTGTGCAGCCCCGATGGCGACGTCGAGGCGTTCTGGGCGTCGTTCTCGTATCAGCAGCAGAGCCGCGGGCAAAAGGTCGAGAGCCAGTTTAGTCGCGGCATCCCGATCGACATCATCATGGCGAGTGCGGCGCCGCTCATGGACGGCAAGAGCCCCGAGCTCTGGGACCTCGGTGTCGATTTTGAGCACATTAGTCTTGCAAAAGGCCGCGAGCTCGGCCTCGCGCAGTCGCTCGCCGAGAGTCTCGAGCGCGACGCGCCGGATCGCCGCACGATCCTGAGCGTCTCGCGGCGCTGGGGCGGCACCGAAGCCGCAAAAGTGCTCAAGAACGGCGACATCCTCGTCGCAGTCGACGGCAAGATCGTGACGTCGTTCCGCGAAGTCGAAAAGTGTACGCAGAAGCCTGAAGTCGAGCTTACGATCGTGCGCGACGGCGAGGAGCTTCAAGTCCCTGTCAAGACGCTTTTCATGGAGCGCACGGAGATCAACCGCATCGTGTTCTGGCAGGGTCTGTTGCTTCAGGCGCCGCCGCTCTCGGTCTCGGCGCAGCGCAGCATCTCGCTCGAAGACGGCATCTACGTCTCGTGCCGGTACTCGGGCTCGCCGGCTGCGCGGTACGGGCCGCCGCCGACGAGCCGCATCAAGGAGATTGACGGCGTCAAGATCACGAGCATCGACGACTTTATCCGCGTCGTCAAAGCAAAGGCGAAGAGCGACTCGGTACGCATCAAGTACACGGACTTGGGTGGGAAGGACCGGTTGAGCACGCTCAAGCTCGAGCCCAAGTACTGGCCCACGAACGAGCTCGTGCACGAGAACGGTGAGTGGCATCGCCGCAGCATCTAGCGGTGCGCGCAATGCGCTGAGCACTGATGGCAGCCACCTAGACGGAGTGGGAACAACAACATACTGAGCTTGAATGGCAACATGATATGTTGAGTTACTTCAGCAATATGCAAATTTGACGACATTTAACATTAGAATGTGCAACTGCATATATATGCCGAAAATCGAATGGACAATAAATAGTTGTAAACCGATGATCGAGAATGACAGCAATTTACAAACAGGCACCACAACCTTTGGAGGCAACTTGCGATGCGCAAGAGCGTGTGTTGCCTGCTGCTCACGTGCGCGTCGTGAAGTGGTGCAAGCGGCAGTGCAGACAGCCGCGTGATGGAGGACCATGCGCACCAGCAGCAGGCGCGCGGGTACAGCCACGCGTATGCGTCGCGTTTCGCACGCAAAACGGCAGCCACGACTAAGCCAACAAGCGCAGGACAAAAGCGTGCTGCATCCAACTGCAACAAACGCGCACCAGCGGCCACGAGTAGCACACGACGACGCAGCGCTGCGAGTCCGCGCACGCGCAAAACGCTCGTGGATGCGTTCAAGCAGCACGGCATGAAGCTCTGCGACGGCACAAAACTCAACGCTGTCGGCAAGAGCATTGCGTGCATCGGCAGCGTGCCGCCAGCAGTGAGCGCGCCGATCATTGCGCTCTTTCTGAGCCAGAACAACCTCGCAACGCTCAGCGGCATCGAGCAGTTTGCTGTCTTGCGTTTACTCTCGATCGGTGGGAACCTGCTCGCGCGCTTTTGCGAGCTCGAACGGCTCGCGTCGCTCCAGCGGCTGCGCAACCTGAACCTCACGGGCAATCCGATCTGCGAGCAGCCCAACTACCGCTTGCGTGTGCTTGCGGCGCTGCCGCAGCTGAACGTGCTCGACACGGTTGACGTGACTGCGAAAGACCGCGCACTTGCGCCGCACGTTGCTGCGCACGACCGCGCGCTGCGTGCGATGGTGCTTGCGAACCACTTTACGATCCAGAAGCTCCAGCGCATTGTGCGGGTCATAGCGCTGCGGCGCGACTTCTATGGCGTCGTGCTCGGCCACGCTGCACTCGGGCGCTCAAGCGCGTTCGACCGCATCCCAGCGCCGCAGAGCGCACGCGTCGACGTTGCGCGATTGCTGACGCTCTGGCGCTTTGAGCACACGCTCTCGGCTGCGGAACTCGAAGCGCTCGAGCTCCAGATGGTCACGATCGTCGTGCGCACGCACAGCAAGCTCGCCGAACACCCCAAGGTGCGCGCCAAGGCGTTTCTGCTCCAGCTCGCACGTGGCGATAGTAGTGGCAACAGCTTGGCAGCACTCGATAGTAGTCGCGTACCGGCTGAGCTCCGGCAGCTCTGTGCGTCGTGGACCGCAGCGTTTGAAAACGTCGTCGCGCTGCAGCAGCAGACGATTGCGACGCTCCAGGCGCAGTGCGACGAGCGCAACGACGCACTCGTCGCGGCGCTCAAGGACCTATTGACGACCGAGCCGAGTCGACGCAGCGACGTGCTGCGCACACAATGGGGACTCCGATTAGCTGCAGTTACATTTGGTAGCGGCAGCGCGGGCCGTTGTGTCAGTAGTGGCCACGAGAGTCGAGCACTAGCAGCAGCTGCACGCGCAAGTGACGAGCGGCTCAGCCATGGACTCGCTCAGTCGCGGATTGGCCACACGACGCGACTGCCGCCGCAGCAGCAGGACCCTGAGCAGCTCGAGGCTATGCCGCTTGCTCCTGCACACGCGAGTCAGGTCGCTGGATCACCAGGCGACTGCGAGCAGCAGCGCCGTGATTGTGCTGACGCTCCAGCCAAGCCAACCGTCGTGACTGCGACGCTGCAACGAGATGAGACCCGAAAGCACTCGGTGCCGTCGCACGTGGCTCGAAACTCCGAACTTCGGGGCGGCGACTTTGGCAACCGGACGCTCAGTGAAGCCGTGCACCAGTTCCAGCTGCGGCAGCCGTCGGTGTCGCGAGATGCTGGTGGCGCGTTGAACGCACCGGCAGCGTCACACGCATCATCAGCAGCGACGCTGCGATCGATGCGACCAGCGTGTGACTCAGTTGGGTTTGAACACCTCAAGCAGCCGCACGTGTTCACGATGCAGCACGGCAGTAACAGTCGCAATGGCGGCGACGGTGCTAGTCACAGCCACCACGCTCTGTCTAAGCCAGCCGCCACGTCGACGACTACGACTGCGTTCCAGTCTGTCAGCGAAGTCGTGGCCGACTGTAACGACGACGATGATGACGCACATGAACTGGCAGCGAGGCTGAACGCAGACACGAGCAGCCAGTACCGCTGTGACAGCGCGTACACACCGAATCGCCGCAACTCGGTAGCGCACGAGTCGATCGAGACAGCGAGCAGCTTGAGCGCATTCAGTGACGCGTCGTCGTTCTGGCGAGCGCGCGGAGCGAGTGCTCTAATGCGTCCGCATGCACCAGTCAGCAATAATGACGAGTGCCGTCGCGCTGTGCCTGAACGAAAGCAACTGCCTGTGCGAACCAGCTTGGAACCTGCTGCGCGCCGACGCGTTGAGACACAGTCGCCGTTGAGCCGTGTCATCGACAACGACGACCGTAGCAACGAGAACGACAACGGCGCTGTTGATGCCGATGAGCTCCGCTCACCCGTGTGTGAGGGCACTGATAGAGACGCCGAGCGCCACGGTACAGCAGCCAGCACTGCACGGTTGCAGGAACTCGAGGAGCGCGAGGAGCGGTACATCAAGGCGCTGATCGAGTCGGAGCAGCGCGAGCTCGAGATGCGCAACCAGCTGCACCGATTCCAGCAGAGCCTCGGCGAGCACGAACGCGCCATGGCACGCGACCGTCGCGAGCGCGAGCTCATCAAGTGCGAAGTTGACGCCAAGGTGTGCGCAGTCGCAGCTCCCAAGGTGCGGCGCCGGTGCTTCGTGCGGTGGATCCACTATGTACACTGGTCGCGCCAGCTCGCGCATCTGCGGCGGCGCCAGTGCTTTGTCCAGCTCCACGACGCGTTCTGGTGCTGGCGTCGCCGCGTTTGGACACAGCAGCAGCTGCGCGATGTGCGCCGCACCCAGCAGCGCCGCGTGCTCACTGTGCACTTTGCCGAGTGGCTCACGCTCGCGCGGCTCGGTGTCGTCGCAGCGCACGCGCGCGGCATGCGCGAGCATCGACTCGTGCGCCGCGTCTTCGCTGACTGGCGCACTGGCGCGAAGCAGCGCGTCGCAGTCGAGCAAGCACACTCGAGCCATGCGGCAGCGATAGTGTCGACGCTGCAGCGGCGCTGTCTGCTCCAGTGGCACGCGCTCACTCGCCACTCGACGCAGCTCAAACGCGCAGTCGCACTGCACACGCGACGCGTCCAACGCTCGACACAGCGAGTCGTGTTCTGCCACTGGACGATGTTTGTACGCGTCTACGCACGGCCGCTGCGCGAGACACTCGCGCAGTTCATCGCTGCAAAGCGTCTGCAGCGGCACCGCGATGTGTTCCGGAGCTGGCGAATTGCCACGAAGAGCGAGCGGCTCAACTTATATCATTTGCAGCGACGCGTGTGGCGGCGCTGGGCTGCAGTCGCGCGCGCCAGCCGATGCGACCGCGAGGCTGCACGGCGCACGCGAGCCACAACATTGCGCGCGCACTTGCGCAGCTGGCGCACAACAGCGCAAGAGCGCAACACGGCGTGGCGCGCACTGAGCCTCGCGAAACGATACGTGACGCAGCGCCGGCTTCGCAAGCTCTGGCGCCACTGGAAGTGCTACGCATTCGCCAAGCGCAAGTACGTCCAAGGCTCGACAAAAGCGCTCAAGCACTACTGCGTCAAGCTGCTACGCCGCGCGTGGCGCCGTTGGCATCACGAAACGCGCTGCAACGTACTGAGCCTCAAGGAGCACAAGCGCTCCGAGCTGCGACGTCACTTGCACGCGCTGCGCGTCGGTGTCACGCGTTCTGTCGCTGAGCGGAACCGCATGCGGTTGCTTGCGCACATGCGAGTACGCCACAACCGCGCAATGCTCCGGCCGATGCTGGCGTGCTGGCGCAGCGTCACTCAGCGCCGACGCCGTAGCGTGCGATTCGCGAGTGCGTTGACGCGCCAGCACAAGTGCAGCGACTTGCAGCGCGCGTGGCGTCAGTGGACACTGCAGTCGCTGCTGCGTGCGCGCTGCCGCATACGTGCATTCGAGCAGCAGTGCGACGCTGCCGTGACGGACCAGCACGCAATCGAAGCAGAGCTGCTCGTCATGAACGACCAGTCGGTCGCGATCAACGAGCACGTCGCATCGCTCGAGGCCACGATCCGCGCACAGGAGACCGAGGCTGCAGCGTACCAGCGCGAGCTGCTGCAGTCCGAGGAGAGTCGCGTAGCGCTCGAAACGCAACTCGCGGCAGCTGCGCAGAGCTACGACCGCGAGCGCGACAACTGGCGCGCGCTCGAGGCGCAGCACAGCAGCGAGCGGTCGGCGCAGAATCGGAGCACACGCGCATTGACGGAAGCGAACGACCGGCTCCAGAGCCGCGTGCAAGAACTCGAGACACAGCTTGCAGCCGAGCAGCAGCGTGTCGCTGAGGCAGCCCGTGAGCGTGAGCGAACGCGCGACGAACTCGAAGTTGCAGCTGCGGCGCACGCGCACGAGTCGACGCAGCTTGCGCAGACGCTCGACGCGCTCAAGCGCGAGCTGCTCGCCGAGCAGCAGCAAAAGCACGAGACAGCGAGTCGATTGGTCGAGTACGAACAGCGACTCGCAACGACGTGTGCCGACATTAGCGAGCACGAGGCGGCGCAGCAGCGCGAGACCGAGCGGTTGCGTGCTGAGCGCACTGCGTTTGAGACGCGAGCGCGTGACGCGCACGTGCGCAGCGCCGAGTTGCAGCAGCTCGTGGCCGAAAAGAACGAGCAGATCTGGCAGCTAACGACACAGTCGCAGAAGCAGTCGCAACAGATGATGGTGTCCCCAGTCCCGATGGTCTTGCAAAGTGTTTCGACGCTGCAGGCACATGGAGCTGACATTGCACCGCGCGAGCGGTTGCAGCGATGCGATGCTGCAGCTGCTGCCACAACCGAGAACAGCAACATTGCTGCTGCGACCAGTGGCAGTGCGATAGTGCATACGAGTGGCAGTCCGGACTCGACGATCGACTCGCTGCTCAAAGACATCAACGACAGCATCGTGTCGCGCACTGGCCGCTTGGAGGCCGCAGCAGCAGCAGTGCCATCGATACGCGGCTCGCCTGACCGTCAGCAGCAGCACCATCAGCAGCAGTGCAGTGCGCACAGCGTACAGAGCGCGTTGTTCGCTCGGGCGCAGCAGCAGCAGCAGACGCAGACGCAGTTTGACGACGCGGCTGTCGCGATGGATGCGCACGCAAGCCGAGTGCACGACGACATTCGACAGCTTCAGGCGCGAATCGCCAAGCGGCTGCAGCGACCGCCGCCAGTGCTCGCGGTTAGCGACGTCTCGGCAGCAGCACCAGCACGAGGCATCCAGTTTCGTTCGCGTCGCATGATACCGTCGTCGCCCAGCTGCAGTAGCCTATACGCGTCGCAGTCGCCGTCGAGTCATGATGACGACGACGACGGTAGAAATCGCAACATGCTGCGCACTGGTACACTGTTGCGAGGCAGCAAGCAGCCTCGCGTCACCAAGACTGCGGCCAGGATGGCAAACTCAAAGAGCGCAACGACGTCCGTGACGCTACAGCGAGAAGCTCGCAAATCGACAGCACGCGGCGCTTCCGATGGCGCGAGCGAGAACGTTGCGCGCGTCGCCAACACGTCGGTGCGGCGAGCTCCTGTGCCATGTACTGCTGCTGCTGCTGGCGTCAGTGCGAAGCAAAAGAAGACGAAGACGACGGCGCGAGTGGAGCCACGCAGCAGCAGCAGCAGTAGACGTGGTCGGAGCAGTGCAGTGTGAGTCGCAAATCCATGACATGGTCCGACTCAATAACGTAACTGATGTCGCTGATCTAAGCTCGGAACAGACGCATCAACTGAACAGACACGCCCTTGTAGCAGCAGTAGCGAAATGGCTCGTAGCAGCAGCGACGACCTGCAGTGAGAGGTACGATGGACGCAGATCGCGACAACGCGCGTGTAGCTGCCGCGCAGCCGAGTAGTGCAGTGCGCGCGGACGCGATTGTAACAGAGGCGACGAGTGGGTCGCCAAGCAAGCCGCATGGGAGTCCAAGCAGCAAGCCCAACGGTTCGCCCTCGCGACATGCGAACAAGCTCACGATCGGTGCGTGACGACGCTCGGTCTCTCGATCTCTCACTTACATTCTGAGCACCTTGCCCCCCACTTGATAAGCTATGTGCTGACGGACATAGATGGCTCTGATGGTGCATACATGAACAGACCCAAACGCGACGCTCGCAGCGATCAGCGCCAAGCTCGCGACCGTGATCCCGCCGGCTGAGAGCGAAATCGCGCGCATCAACCGCGAGGCGCTTGCGAGCGTCTCGAAGCGGTACCAGCAGCAGCTCGCACGCAGCAAGACGCATCATCAGCAGGACGTCACCGAGTTGCTCACACAGCAGCAAGAGGATGGTGATAGCGACAGCGAGTGCGCGTCGCCAATAGCCCTCGAGTCACCGTCGTCATTAGCAACAGCACCATCAAATCCAACGAGAAACGCGATCCCAGCAGCGCTGCACGAGTCGATCATTGCCGAGGAGTGGGTGAACGTGCACCTCGAGACGACTGGGACGTTCCTGCTGCCGGCGACCGACATCCAGCCGCTGCTGCAAAAGATGAGTGCAGCGCGCGGCGACGACGATAGTACGCTCGCCAACGACGACAGCGACGCTGATGCAGCGTTTGCGTTCCGCAAGCGCGGCGTCGACAGCGGGCCGCTCGGTCGTGCCGGCATTGACCGCGCGTCGCTGTATCGACTCGGGATGCCGAAAGACCTCGTCGATCGGCTGTACCGCGCGCTGTACGTCTACACGAACGGCTTCCACAGCCTCATCAACGAGATCGCAGCGCAGTGTCCACCGGCGGTCGAGAAGCACGTGTCGTCGAACGTCTGGCTCACGTTCTTGCTCTTGCTCGAGCAGTGCGAGAACGGCAAGTACGAGATGGCGATGCTCAAGTTCAAGCACGCTGCGCAGACGTGGCGGCAGCAGGTGACTGACGCGTTTAACGCCGAGCGCTTGCAGCTCGAGACCGACGTGCACGCGTTGCAGTCGCAGCTCGCCGACGAAGCACAGCGCGGCACCGAGAAGAGCGACGTGATCGAGAGACTTGCTGCCGACGCCGTCGTAGCGAACCAGACGGTGCGTGCTGTGTCGGCCGTCCGTCATCAAACAGACCGCTACAGGCTCGCCTGCTAGACACATCACTGACCTGTCGTTGTGTGTTTTTGCGTGTTGACGCCCACTTTTCGTGGCTGCTGCTGGTTGTGATCGTGACAGATCACATCGCAGCAGCAGGAGCTCGCGGTGCAGAGCGAGCAGATCCGTGTGCTCCAGCTTGAGCTTCTCGTGCACGAGGACGACGCGCGAAAGCTCAACGACGAGCTAGACGACACGCGCAAGGAATTTGAAGTCGCGAACGCCGAGCGCATCAACGCACATGCAGCGCAGAGCGCGCTCGACGACGAGATTTGCAAGCTCCAGACTGCGCTCGAGCGCGTCGAGGCCGACAAAGCGAGCTACGCGAAGCGCATGCATGAAGGGCTCTTTATGAACCAAGCGCTGCGCGCAACGACCGAAACACTCAAGGCGAACGCCGTCATACTCGCCATGGAGCGCGACAAAGTAACCAACAACCGCGACGAGCTGCTCACGCACGTCGCTACGCTGCAGCGCGAGGCCGAAGCACTCGTAGTCGCAAAGGCCCAGGTCGAGAAAGAGCTCGTTGAGGCACAGCGACGGCACGAGCACCTCGACGCACGCATCGAGACGATGAAGGAGCAGTTTGCGCTCGAGGTCGCGACGAACGTGCAGCACGTGCAGGCGATCGCCGCACTCACAAGCGCGCTCGACGAGGAGAAGGTTCAGGTCGGCGTGCTCGAGGCGCAATGCAGTCTCTTGACCTCCGAGAAGCAGAACACGGGCATGCGTGCGCAGGATAAGCTCCGCATCGAGCGGCTACTGAACCAGAAGCTCGAGCTTGAGACTGTTGTCGAGACCTTCAAGCTCGAGCGCACGCGGGACCAGGAACAGATCTGGAGCCTCCGCGCGTCGCTTGAGGCGCTCGACACCGAGATGCAGCACGCAAAGCGCGTCTTCTCAGCGAGTCAGCAGGCGTTCCTGCACTCGGAGCGCACGTGCGAGCACCTCCGGGGCCAGCTCCAGGACGTCGAGAAGAGCTACCAGAAGGCGAGCAAGAAGTGCGTCTGTGTTGAGATTGGGTCGTAGCACTGTGGCTGCCGACACTAGAGGACTAATTCAAAGTCTTACTGTCAGTCGTCTCTCACACTCACGTCTCTGGTGCTCTCTTGGTCTGTGACGTGTGATGTAGCCTCGCGTCGCTCAAGGAGCGCTTCAAGCTGTTTGAGGAGAGCGTGAAGGATCAGACGACAAAGCTCGAGGTCGAGCTCAAGGTCACGCACGCGCAGCTCCGCGAAGTGTCGTACGCGAACCGCGACAACACAGCGACGATCGCCGAGCTCCACAAAACGCTCGACGCAGCGGCAAAGGAGCTCACGCGCACAAAGGTACAGCTCGAGGCGTCCGAGCAGAGCTTTGCAAGGCTCGAGACTGCGAAAGCCGTCCTCGAGCGCGACAAGACGCAGCGCGAGCTCCAGCACTCGACGTCGCGGTCAGCCGTCGAGACGTTCATCCGCGCGCTGCAGCACATCCTTGCGCTCGTCAAAGCCGACGAGTACCCGCTCGACGAAGCGCTGCGCGAGCTCCTGCGTCTCGCACACGCGACGTTTGGGCGCGAGCTCTGCATCGACCGCGTGCTCGACGACGAGGACGAAGCCGTCGAGTTTGAAGAGGAGCTCGACGACGACGACGTGCGTGACGCGAAGCGCGCGCGCCACAAACTGCGCCGGAGCGGCCTGCTGCTGCCGCCTGGTGTTGACGAGAGTCTCAGTGCCTGCGACACAGCGATCAGCGCCGACAACGCCGACGATCGCGACGATGCCGACGATCCGAGCGCGGAGCGGCGCCACACGCAGGTCACGAGCATGAGCAAGTTCCGCAAGAGCAAGCTCGATCGGCTCGTGAAGAAGCTCCAGCGCGACGTCGAGAACAAAACGGAACTGATCCAGAGCCTCGAGAGTGTCGTGTGCGAGCAGGCCGACAGTGTTGCACAGCTCACGCGCGTGAGCGAGCAGCAGCAGCTCGCACTCGCGCAGCGCGTCGACCAACTCGGTATGCTACGCGCGGACGTCGACGCAACGACGCTCGCGCTCGTTGACGAACGTCAGGCCCGGTGCTGTGCAGACGATGAACGGCGCCACGCCGAGACCGACCGCGACAACGAGACCCAGCGCGCACTCGCGTTACAGCACGCGCTCGAGCACTTGCGGCGCGCGTTTGACTGCGCGAGCGCAACGAACGAAGACCTGCTCGGCCGCATCGGCCGCGCGTACGACCACTACTTGCTCATGCTGTCGCTGCGGCGCGACGAGGCCGTGCAGGCGACTGTCGCGGTTGCAGAGCACGCAACGCAGACGCTCGTGCCACAGCGCAACCCGGCGCTTGAGCGCGCGCGGGTCGCGGCGATGACTCTCCCAGCTGCAAACGCGATGGCGACAACGTTCGAAGACGTGATCAAGCAGATCAACCGCAACGCGCGCGTGCTGCTGCCCGAGGCGGCACGCGACATTGTCCGTCCGCAGCATGTCGTCGAGCGTGACGTGGCAGGCGCAATCGGTTCGACTGTGCCAGTCGTTCACGATGTTCACCGCAGCCGTGCAGCCGATGGCGTCGCTGCGGTCCGCCCTCGGCGCGAGGTCGAGTCGATGCATACGCAGTCAAAGCGCTACGAACGCACGTGCGGCAAGCAAGCGCGGCTCACACAGCAAGCGCTCGGCCTCCCTGCGATCGAGCAGCAGCAGCAGCCGCCGCAACGCCATAAGCATGCGCTTGCACCGCACATCGTCCGCCACGTGAACGAGTTTGGTACGCGCCAGGACGTGCTCGTCTCGCCCGTGTACCCGCCGTACTTTAGCGCCGATCGGCACACGCGACTCGGCGATGCTGGTGCGACAGCCACACACAACAAGACACCGCGCAAGCCGCTCGAACAGCCGCAGCATCGCCGTAGGTTCCAGTACCGCACGGCTGGTGGCGCGGCTGAGACGAGTGGCGACGAGCGCTGTAGTGACGCGTTGGACTTTGCCAGTGGAGCTGCAACACTCGAGGCGAGTGCTGCGAGTGCTAGCGACACGGGACTGCGGTACCACCGCGGCTTCCTACGCACGGGCATGGAAGTGCTGCGCGGCTCGGCTCGCGGACTCCCTGAAGACGACGACAACAACGACGACGGCTATGACGATGGTGTTGGCTACGACGACGACGACGAGCTGTTCGACTCGGCAAACGAGATAGACAGCTGTGGACACCGAAGCGGACACGACGTCACCGTGTCACTGTCGCCGCGCAGCCCTGGACGGCTCGAACACGCGATCCACGGGTTCCAGCGCGCGCGTGGCGAGCAGACGCTCGAAGCGCAGCAACGACACCGCAACAACGTCACATCCAGTAAAGACGAGCAATGGCGCAGCGCATCGTCAGCACCGTCGCGCAATCTAAACGACCGCGACGACGGCAGTTCGCGCGACGCCGACCTCGTGCAGGAGCTCAGCAGCTCGCGGTTCGTGCCGGCAGTGCTGTATCCGCTCTTGCCAACACAGCGGCAGTAGTAGTAGCAGCAGTCGTAGTCATGAACGCGTAGGACCTGGCGAACAAGTCTCTGTGGGCTTCTGGTGGTGTTAGTGTGTGGGCAAACCAATGTAACAAACCGCTCGGCGCAACTAGAGACCCGAGAGCGCATATGCACAATGATGCAGATGCAGATACAACCGCGCGATTGTAGCCACTCATTCGCTGCTGCCCAGCAGCTCACTTGTCCTTTGGTCGCAGGTCCTCAACGCTCTGGCGAATCTGCTCCTCGCGCTTGCGCTTTTGCAGCTCGATCTTCTCGGCGAGGCCTGGCACGATAAAGAGGTCCTTGACGCCCTGTGGGATCGCGTCCGAGATGCCGGTACCAAAGACGCCCCACTTGCGTGTGAAGTCGTCCGTGACCTCGGGGTGCGACATCTTCACGGCGGTGTCGGCAAACTGCTCCGGGTGCTGGAAGCGGATGTACGCGAGCAACGAGACGCCCGCGACCGTCATGCCGGTGACGCCTGAGAGGAAGATCGCGGAGAGCGTTGCGCGCGGCCGGGACATTGTGACTGCGTGTATGTGTCCGTGCGTGTCGTGGGCGTTCGTCGGTGCCTTGACGTTGTCGCTCGATCAATCGTGTTCGTTGTTGATGTCTTGTGTGTTGTGTACATTTCTGTTTTGTGGCAAATCTCGGTTTTGGTTGGAGCACCAATTATGTATTATTTCAGAAAGCTACATGCGAATAAATGCAATCGTTGCCTGTTTTATACACTCCGCGACAAAAGAAATCGCACAGTTTTGACCAGTAACTTTCTCATTTTTTAGAATTGGAGCGTGCTATTTAGATATGTTGCTCATTGTGCTTCGGCGAACAGAATGCACAAACTCGCGTCCTCAAATTCGCATTT
>JAADWX010000210.1:0-33028 GCA_023336405.1 Globisporangium echinulatum | reverse complement strand
TGTAGAACGAGCTGTCGCACGCCGGCTTGTTCGCCGCGGTCCAGAAGATCCAGATCAACATGTTGGCCTCGAGCCAGTCGCACGAGCGGCTCGTAACGAGTGGCGCTGGCAGTTCTGTGAGGCCACCGTCGCACGTGTACGACCGAGTGGCGTCGTCGGGGTGCGGCGTAATCCACTTGTACACGGCCTTATGAGGCAGCGTCTCACAGTCGACGATGTCGTACGTCACGTGCGAATAGACCGAGCACAGTGGCAAGCGGCCGAGCCAGAGGCTCCACGTTTGGTAGTTGCGCTTGAGCCACGTACACGCAGTTGCGAACGCCGGGTCGTCGACTTGCGACGACGCTGCTGTTGCGTCATTCGTAATGTTCACGTAGATCTGCAAGAGCATGTTCATTGTATACTCGTCGAGCCCAATACGCGAGAGCAGGCTCTCGAGCGGCTGGTGCTCTTCGAGTATGCTCGCGCCGAGCTTCTCGAGCCACGTCGTGGCAAAGTCGACAGCTACCGGGTTGCTCGTCGCTTCGCCATAGCCGCGCTCGCCAAACGTCCCGGTCGCGACGCGACTGCGCTCTGGTGTCGACCGCGGCAGTGCGACGCGCTCAAAGCGACCGGCAAACTGCACGTGCAGCGGATCGGGCTCGTAGTGGTAGAACGCAACTGGCTTGCCCGTCGCGGCAGCTTCGATCGCGTAGCTCTCGGCACTCGCGTAGCCGAGGAAGCAAAAGTACGCGGCGATGCCGTTGTTTGCAAACACGGCCTGGAGGTACCCGGTGTCGTAGTAGGCGTACATCATGATGACAACGAGACACTGCTTGCCCTGCGCCTCGCGAGTCGTACAGGCGTCGGTCTTGGAGCAAGCGTCACGACAGCCAAACGTATCGTCAGCGCAGCCCGACTCGACCGGCGGGTAGTATGCGGCGTTTGACTTGAGCGCTGCGACTGACAGGCGGCTGATCAGGTCCTCGTTGTCGCGGTAGTCGCGCCAAAAGTCGGCACTGAACGGTTGCGGCGTCGCATCGAGGCCGTCTTTGATAAAGCCGGTCGTCGTGTAGAGCCCCGAGCGGCCGCTGTAGCCGATGCTCCCGTAGTCGTACCACTCGTTTGCGTAGTAGTGGAACTTACGGGTCAGAAATGGATCGACCCAGACCTCGAGGTTCGCATGCACGGGCGAGCACGCGCCTTTGCCCGTCGACGACAGGCGCTCGCCCAAGTCGTCTGCGTTTGTCGTCGCAAAGAACGATACCTCGTAGCCCAGCTGGTTGGGGCGCACGGGTGAGTATGAGTAGAACGAAGCCGCACTGTCGAAGCAAACGTACTTGCTACCAGCGTGTATCGACGCATGTAACGCACCAGCTCTTGTGCAATGATCGAAAACACCAAGGTCGTGAGCTTGATCGAGGGCCAGCCCTTGAGCTCGAGGACGAGCGTGTTGTTTGCGCGTCCCGGGTCGACGACATCGCCGTTTGCATCGATTGTCGCGCCGACGCCGTAGAAGATCGAGTTGGGCGGCAGGCAGTCGCGCTGGTACAGCGACGACATGGGCGCTGCTGTCCGCGGGTCGTTCACCTTTGTATCATAGCAGCTGCAGCGTCAGCACATCCGTCTCAAGCAGAGTCGCTAGCAGACGCTCGCTGCTCATCACTGGTGCACACACGTGCATACGCATACGCACAGTGAAGCGAGGTTTCTTCAGCGCGGTGTGCAAGTACGGATGGAAGAGCCGCCCTTGTGCGTCGCGGTGGGTCGCCGAGATGTCGTACTCACTCTCGACTTCCGCGACCCACTTGTCATCGAGGCACGTGCCAAGGAAGTGGTTTGGCGCAAACTTGGCAGCGTGCACTCCACCTGTATCGCTACCGCCATGCTGTCGCTGGTGCTGCTACAAGTGCGTTAAGCGAGCAGAATGCACGCGGAAGGAGCGAGATGGTTAGACTCTTCGTACTTGATGGTGCTTCTTATCAGCGAGCGAACCAGTCGATCCTCGAGCTTGCATGCATTACTCGACGTACGAGAAGCAATAGCAGCAGCAGTAACAGTGTAAACATCTGCTGCCACTGCATGGATCGTGCTAACTTGTCGAGTTGCTGGATTTGTGCGCGTCGCTACCAGCAGGGGCGTCGAGTCGTGGCAGGACGCTCATCGAAAAGCTCACCAGCGAATGCTGATCCGACGAAACGACATGGTGTCGGTTATCAGCAAACGAAGAGGTCACTGCTCTGCAATGTGATTGGCACATTGCAAATGCCAAACAAAATCGATATTGTATAGTAACAATAGTATACTGCATTCGAATCGCTAAACAGATTTCTGATGACCAAACGCGTGCCACGTCGACCTGTGACACGCCAATCTTATTGGCCGCTTCGGCGACCAATTGCTGCATCACGTGCATTCGTGACAAGCGACGACAACAAACACATCGACGATGATGCGAACACCTGGGACGATGGCGAGTGCTTCGATCGCGATAGCGCTGCGCAGTGCTCGGTGCGTGCAGTTCTCTGGTACCTAGATGGACGTGCGCAAATGGAATGAGTAGAGGTCTGTATGATGCGCTCACGTGCGTCGTGGCGTTTGCGCTGCAGCGGCTCGAGCAGCATGAGTGCGCTCGCTACTCGCCACCAGAGCTCGCTCGCGTACCGCGTGTTCGAGGACACGTCGAGCGGCGTTGTGCCGACCAAGACGGCTGTCGTCATGCACGGCATTCTCGGTGCGTATGTGCGTGAGGGAGTATACCTACAAGTACAAACGCAGGACCACATCGACTGATCGCTCCTCTCGCTTCATCGTACACGTGCAGGCAACAAGCTCAACTGGCGCACGTTCTCCATGCGGTACGGACCACGCTGTGATACGAGTGCGTCTGTTTAGTGTCGGACTGCTCATTTGATCTGTTGGCGCGTGCCCTGCAGTCTCGCAGCTGCGAACCCGGACTGGCGCTTCGTCGCCGTCGACCTCCGAGGTGCGTCGCACACTCCATCCCTGCACATGCGCCTGCATGACGACGGACTGCTGTGGCCGACTCACTCGTTACGACTGCCCATCTGCAGGTCACGGCGACTCTCCGTCGCTCGCAGCGCCGCATACGATCGAAGCCTGTGCGAACGACATCATGTGCGTGTACTCAGTCCTTATTGCTACGTACATCTCAGTCGTCAGTCACTGCCATTAACCTCCCATTGTATCGCATACGACGTGCCTATATACATCCATATCAGTGACCTCGCCGACACACTCGGAGTCGAGCCGGACGCCGTGTTTGGCCACTCGTTTGGCGGCAAAGTCGCGCTGCAGTACCTCGCCGAGTGCACCGCGCAGGTCCGCACGCTGCCTCAGCAGATCTGGGTGCTTGACTCGCTGCCAGGTACAGCAGCGACCGACTACCGGAACCGCAAGCTCACGGCGTCGATCGAGAACGTCTTGCCGGCGCTCAAGGACGTGCCACTGCCGATCCACTCGAAAACGCAGCTCATCAAAGACCTGACGGCGAAAGGCATTGGCATTGGCGAAGCGCAGTGGCTGACGACGAACCTGCGGCTCGTAA
Organism: Globisporangium echinulatum; assembly: GCA_023336405.1. Lineage (NCBI taxonomy): Eukaryota > Oomycota > Peronosporomycetes > Pythiales > Pythiaceae > Globisporangium > Globisporangium echinulatum. The sequence goes on along the minus strand of JAADWX010000210.1, from coordinate 29,481 downwards.
GCAGTCAGCCCGAGACGTACACGTGGAAGATGGATGTCCCAGTCATCGAACAGCTCTTCCAGGCGTTCCTCGCCACGGACCTCTGGCCGGTCGTGCACGCAACTGCTGATGCGCGCGACAGCGACGTGCAGATCCACTTTGTGCACGCTGAGAAGAACACGATGTGGACACCTGAGGTGTTGCAAACGCTCGACGCGCTTGCGCCGCGTGGCGTGCACAGCCACTTGCTTGTCAAGTCGGGCCACTGGGTGCACATTGACAACCCAGATGGATTGCTTGCGATTATTCAGCACGAGTTTGCGTGAGTCGACAATCGATTAGAGAATTGCAGTCACGATTCGAATGTCAGAAACCGCGATCTTTCGATGCAGTTGTGAAGAGCTCTGTCTTGAGAGGTCGATGCGCATGGCAGCACCACACACCACACACTCTTCCGACACATCGAGCTGACAGTAGCACAAGCAGCAGTAGCAGCAGCAGCTCTGAAGCTCCTCTCGACGCTGCATCCTGTTGCTGAGCATTAGATAGATAGAGTCATGACGATGCGCGCAGTCGTGATGCACGTATTGCTGCTCGTGACAGCGATTGTTGCACTCGTGCACATGCTCGCAGGTGCACCAGCAGTTGCAGCTGCACGCTCAATGCGCATGCCGCCAGCGCTACCAACGCAGTTTAGCGCCGACGTGACAGTCGTGTCGCACTTGACGGATCCGCGGCAAGCGTACCCGCCGTCAGTGCGTGCAATGCGCATCCAGTACGACTTTGACCAGCAAGTCGCGAAAGCCGAGATGCTCCGTGGCCACGACGCCAACAAAACGTACGTGCGGCGCTACGACCTCCAGCGCGAGTACATGGTCAAGCACGGGCAGTACAAAAAGTGCGAGCGCGCATACCTCGGTGCGTCATCTACGCAGTAACGATCGATCCGACTCGTGTGAGTGTGTTGATATGACGACTCACGACTGGCGCTGCTCATACTCACAGGCGAAGCCATGCAAGCGCCGACGATCCCATTCACACAGACGTTCGTGGTGCGGCTGCTTGCTCTGACAGTCTATCGCTCTCTCATACACACACACACACATACACTCATTGGCATAGAGCTGGCGACACACAGGGCGTCGAGTACGTCCGTGGCATCGTGTGCGAGCACTGGGTCCACGCGTACGCAACAGTCCGCGTCCACATCTATAGCGACCTCGACTCAAAAGGTGCGTATCGATACATACATACATACAATCCTGCAAATAGCGGCAAGCGCCTTGTTCGGTGAAGTACGCAGCTCACAGTCGCTGCCTGTATATCGTCACTCAGCACCAATCCGCTTGACCGAAGAGAACGTTGTCGACAACATCCCGACGATGCTGCTCACGTACGACTTGGACAACATGCGCGTCGGTCCGCAAGCTACTGCTGACTTTGCGATCCCCGACGGCTACGCACACAGCGACTGCACGCGCAACGTCGGCGGCTTTCCATACATCCACGCATTCCACTACTACGTACGCTTTTGAGAAGTAGTAGACCGGACGTATCCATCTTGCGCATTCGTACTTCAGCGATTTTATCGCCAGTAGTCGGGTGGACCGTCGAGGTAGTTGCTAGTACCAGTGTGGCCACTGCTGTCAAAGCTGTTGGCGGTGGTGCCAGTCGTTTGCTGCTGACGAGAGCTGGTGCCGTGCGGTGGCAACTGCATCGGTTGGTCGTCGAGGAAGCCGCTGCCGCCAATGCCAGTGAGCCCACCAAGGCCGAGATTGAGATTGAGACCAACGCCAACGCCACCAAACTGCTGGAGCTGCGGCAGCGACTGGTATTGTTGAGTTGGTTGTATCGGTGGCTGTGGTTGTACATAACTGGTCGCGTCGCTCCAGGCCGCGCCAAAGCCGTTAAAGCCGCTGAACGCATGGAGGTGCGCCGCACTCGCGTCTTCGGGTTCAAAGCCACGATGGTGATAGTGCGTCGTGGTCGCGAGTGGCGGTGGCGGTTGCGGCGCCGATGCGTCGTGCTCAAAGTGGTGATACACATGCTGTTGCTGCTGCTGCTGCTGCTGCGGGTGGCTCGGTTGATACTGGTGTTGATTGGGCGGATACTGGTGGTTAAGACTACCAACTTCAGTCATGATCGCCGCGTTCAAAAGCGCTTGCGTGCCGTCGCCACCAAAGTCGTTGCGGTCGTTGTCGTCCAGGCTGCTGCTACTCATGTGCTGCTGCTGTGCGTAGTCGTGACGGCCATGAGCCCCAACGTGGTCATGGCTGCCGTCCTCATCGTCCTCATCCTCATCGTCATCATGAGCGCCGTCGTCGTCGTCGTCGTCAGTCGACTGCAGGACCGACAGTGACGCGTCGACATCGTCGTGACCGCCAGTAGTCACCGCCACTGCGTCAGCGTTGCCAGCGACACTGTTGCCAGTTGTCTTGTCGCTCGTCTTGTCGCTGCTCGCCTTGTCGTGCGTTCCACTGGCGTTGCTGCTCTTGTCCTTGTCCTTGTCTTTCGCCGCGGCAGCTGCTGCGACCTTTTGCTTCTTGCGCTCCTCGGCTCGGATCGCTTTCTCGGTCTCGATCTGCTTGACTTCGTCCAAGTCGATCATCGAGATGCGGCTGCGCTGGCGCTTGAACCGTCCTGCGTCGGCTTTGCGCCGGATCTCGGACAGCTCGGTGACGTGCTTGCGTGGCGGTAGGTGCGCAGACTTGTTAGCCGACGACGGCGTCAGCCGCGTCGATGCATTCGCTGCCACTGACGACGATGTCGACACTGTCGATGCGGACGATACTGATGCAGACGAGCCAGTAGCAGACCGCGGCAGTGGCAGCCGATGCGCCACAGGCTTCGCAGCCGACGACGCGCTTGCTGGCTCGACGACTGTAAAGTGCTGCTGAGTAGACGGTAGTGACGACACACTCGCGTGCGGCCGCACGGACGCATTCAGGAACGCGCTCTCGTGGCTGAACGCGTCGTCAATGGGTGTCGACAATGTCGATGGCGCGAGCACAGCGTCGAGCACGCGCGCCGATGTCGTTGCGATCTGGTCGTGGAAGAACGAGTCGCCGCTCTCAGCATCGTCGTCCGCCATGAACATGTACTGCTTGACAATGCCCGCGCCGACTCTGACCCACTGCGTTGCGTCCATACAAGACAGATAGAGAGAGCGAGCGAGTCTAAGCAACTACTGTGTGACTATAGCTGCTAGTACGAGCATAGCGAACGTACCTCCTCCGCGTCGTTCTCGGCCGCGTCGATGATCTCGACGATTGCAAACTTGCTCTCGTCGACGACGTCGCGCCGCATACTGAGGAAGCTCAAGAGGAAGCGCACCTGTGCACAGTAGGGAGATGACAGAACAGGCCATAGACGTATAAGGGGGCGTGCAGCAGTACAGACGAATAAATAGCTGTCACGCAGCAAGCAAGCGAATCGTACCTTGATCGCAGTGTCCAAGTGGCGGAAGCTCGTGACAGCGTCCGAGAGCTTGTCTTTCGAGAGCAGGCCGCCAAATTCGCTCGAGCTCCACTCGTTCTTGAGCTTCTGTACGATCCACGCATCGACTTGCGGCGGCTCCTGCTTTGTGGCGGTGGCGGTGGTTGTTGCAATCGGCAGCTGTGCGGGCGGCATGTTAGTGAGCGCGCTCGTACCGCCCGCTGACGAATGTGTTATACCGCTCGGTGTGGTCAAAGTGTTGGCGACAAGGGGGCTGTTGGTGCTACCGCTACCCCCACTGCTCATTCTGCGTGGCTGCGACATCGCAGTCGCTGCTGCTGCTGCTGCTGGCGACAACTCCATCGACGATGGCCAAGCGCTTCCGCTGTCAAACGACTTGTCCTTGTTGTGTGCTGGAGAAGGCGCTTTTGAGTGCGGACATGGGAAGTAGCTGTTATTTACACATATAGACATGTGGTTCATAGAAAAACAACTAGCACTGTAGTTTATCGAATTTTCGCTCACGTATTCGCGAATATGCTTTCGCAGCAAACCATACTTACGACCCGCTAGTTTTGCGAATCGATGCGTGAGTTTCAGAAAGCGTCACGTGATCGCATTGCAACGCAAACACACGCACAAAGCGAGCCAACGAGCATCTCACGCACTCGCACGCACGCACGCAGCAGCAAGCACGTCAAGCGAGCACCATGCGCCGCCTCAACTCGCAAGGTAGGCGCACGCGCTTGTCTCGATGTATACGTGACGACACCACACGTGGCGTCTTCCTGCGCGCATGTGACTGACCGACGCGTCGCCATCAATCCCATTGACGCATCAACCCACTCACAACACACATTCACTCACTCACTCGCGCTCGCTGACGCACACAGCTGGGAAGAACTTTTCCATGAAGAGCGAGGAGGACATGGAGGAGCTGATGCAGACGCTCATTGCGCAGATCCAGCTCAAGCTCAAGAACGAGCTGAGTCTCCGCGAGATCTTCATCCCGAACTCGAAAGCCGAGGCGAAATGCAACATCTTCGTCTCGCCCAACTACGCGACGTGCCCGAAGCTCTGCGTCTTTTTACAGCCTGGACCTGGTACGTCATGTATTCATGTCTATGTATGTACCTAGCTAGTATAGGGGAAGCTAGCTCATACACACGTACAGGCATGCAGCCGGGCATCTGGAGCCGTACGATCCACCCGAAAACCGGTTTCCAGGGCTCGATGATCCCGTACCTCAAGACCGCGATCCAGGGCGGCTACGGCGTCGTGATCCTCAACCCGAGCACGAACGCTGCGCGGATCAACGGCCACCTCGCAAAGATCCTGCACTCGTCGACGCCGGAGGACCACATTGCGTACGTCTGGAAGAACTACATCACGCCGAACGCAGCGCACGAGATCAGCTTCATTGTGCACGACACGGCCGGCATTCTGCTCAAGACGTTCCTCGGCACGCTGTCGTCGAAAGACGAGGTATGGAGGTTGCATGTGCATTTGGTACATAGCGTGTATTTGTGACAGTATCGCATTTGTTTCAACACATGGATCTGTCTGGGATGTGCACCATTTGCACATGTGTGTATTGCGATTTGTAACCATTTGTACCTCGTTCCATATTGTAGCGCCGCATTGGCGGCATTGCGTTCATTGAATCTGCGCACCAAGTGAGCGCTGGCGACACAACGAACGTGCGCCATTTGTTGCGCGAAAAGGCCGTGAACTTTGAAGCGTCGACCGAGCCAATGTTTGCAGTCATTGGCGCGTCGAAAGCGCGCCTTGGGTGCGCGTCGCTCTCCGTTGGGCGAACGTCCGGCGAAGCGAACAACCGCGAGTGGACGGTCCATTCCGTCCAAACATCGGCGTTTGTGTTTCTCCAGTCGATCGTGAACGGCATCGAGGAGTCGCTCCACGCGATCCGTGCGACATTTCCAAACAAACTCGTCGTTACAATCAACCGCGCTCGGCTCACGGGGCAGCCGTACAACAATCCGTTTGCAGTCGTCCAGTGCGTCGGGCAGAAGAAAGAGACCGTCGGGAGTCACAAACACACGATGGATCCCGAGTGGAACCAGACGTTCTCGTTCCCCGTGACGTCGAGCGACGAGAGCGTTGTGGTTTACGTAAAGGACCGGACGTTCCCGCTCAACTCGACGTTGGGGCAAGTCGTGGTCCACATGAGCGACGTCGGGCTCAATCGCGCCGAGCGCCGGTGGTTTGCGCTCCGCGACGAGAAGCTCTCGACGGTCCACGGCCACGGTGAAGTCGAGTTGACGCTCGAGTGGGTCCACGACACATTTGTCGCACGGTCCGACTCGGTCATGCGCGAGAACGCGAACCGATCGGAGCCACTGACTTCGTCCAGTCGTGGCGGTCGGTCGAACCATTCGAACCAGACGACATTTGGAACTTCTAGTGCGACCGACGACGGCTGCTACATGTGCAAGAAGCCGTTTGTGCTCCACCGCAAGCGCTACTGCCGCATGTGTCTGCGCCTCGTGTGCACTGCGTGCTCCGAGCGCTTGTTCCTCCCCGGCTTTAGCGAGCCCAAGCGCGTGTGCAGCGGCTGCTGCGACCTCCAGATGATGCTGCACAACAAGATGCCGCGCATGCTGATGGGCAACAGTCCAGCGGCGCTCGGCCACTTTGGCCACGCTGGCGGTGGGAATGCAACGCCCCGGAGTGTGCAGACGTCGTCAGCTCCTACTGCATTAGGATCACCAATCGACGAAAAGCTCAATGCGTACAACGAACGGGTCGAAGCGATGCGGCAGCGTGAGCTCGCGAAAGAAGCCGAGGTGCGACCGCTTGGGATCGACGACTTTGACTTGCTCAAAGTCGTCGGTCGCGGTGCGTTTGGGAAAGTTTTGCTCGTGCGCAAACGAGCCGGGAAGCACGCGGGTCAGATCTACGCAATGAAGATTCTCGTCAAGGCCCACATTGTCAAGAACGACCAGATCGAGAACACGAAAGCCGAGCAGCACATCCTCAAAGAGATCAACCATCCGTACGTCGTGCGGCTCCGGTTTGCGTTCCAGAACGCCGAGAAACTGTACCTCATCATGGACTACTACCCCGGCGGCTCGATGTTTTACCACCTCCGCAAGTCGAAACGCTTTAGCGAAGATCGGACGCGGCTGTACATGGCGCAGCTACTGACTGCGCTCATGCACTTGCATAGCAAGCAGATTGCGTACCGCGACCTCAAGCTCGAGAACATTCTCATGGATCCGCAAGGGAACATTGCGCTCACGGACTTTGGCTTGAGCAAAGAGGGGCAAGTCATTGACGGTGCGATCCGCGCGTCGCAGGCCGATACTGGCATGAAGACGATCTGCGGCACGGCCGAGTACATGGCGCCAGAGTTACTTCGCCACCAGCCGTATGGCAAAGTCGTCGACTGGTGGAGCTACGGCATCCTTCTGTTTGAAATGCTGACTGGCCGCACGCCGTTCGTTGACCGCAATCGGCGCCAGATGTTCAAGAACATTATGCAAGCCGAGGTGATCTACCCGTCGCACATTTCACCTGTTGCGCGGTCGTTGATCTCGAAATTGCTGAACCGTGACCCAGCGCGCCGCCTCGGTGGTGGCCCCAATGGCGGCCGCGACATCATGGCGCATCCGTTCTACGAGACAATCGACTGGGACGCGCTCTTGCGGAAAGAGGTCACGCCGCCGTTTGTCCCGGACGTCTCGAGCAACGACGACGACATTACGAACGTCCCCGAGATGTTCCAGAACATGGCGGCCGTCGACTCGCCAGTGAACAAGAAGCATGGCGGCGGCGGCGACGGGCACCACTTTGACGACTTTTCGTACCAAGAGCAGTCGCTCCAGCACTTGCGGCTCGGGTGATAGATCGATGCAAATGGCAAGTAAGCACACGTCGCAGGTTTATGCCTAACTGCCCGTATATATATATATATATATATATATATATGAACAGCACGTCGGTATCCCAGCAAAGTGTGTGTCTCCGATCCAACTCGTTCACATGCATAGGTGACCTCCTCATGCACGAGCAGTGTCGTCAATCCGCGCTGCTTTCGCTTCTGGTCCATCGCTGCTATTGCTGGTTGTCACAACGGGATCGTCGCGTGTGCGCTTGCGAGCAGCTATGAGATGCGGCGGCAGCTGCGGTCCAATTGGGCTGGCGTCGTCATCCGTGGGAGTCGCGTCGTCCGTGCCGTCGTGCTCACTTGTCTCGACCGCAACTGTCGCCATCGCAGTCGCAATCGCAGTCGTGACGCTGCTATTGCTTGGTGTCGTCGTTTTGTTTCGCTGGAGATGCGGTGGCAGCTGCGGACCGATCGCAGTCGCATTCGCGTCGTCGTCGTCGCATACTGCCTTTCGAGCCGGTTGCGATGGCGGCAGCGCTGGGCCGTGCGGGCCACGCACGCCTGCCACTCGATTGCGATTGCTACTCGCACTCTTGGCCGCAGCAGCAGCTGCGCGTCGGAGCTTCTCGCCAAAGTCTTCGAGCTGCTGCCGGAAACTCGCATTTGGGTTGGCCTGTTGATATGCATATGCATACAGAATACATGCATATTCGGTTTGTTAGCATAGGCGTACAAAAAATATACTGTCGATATGCAGCAACAACTACGACAACGATGCATATGGACGAGTTCAAACGCACAACTGGCCGCTTTGCAACAACGAACGCGAGTGCGTCGTCGAGACACATGTCTTCGTGCTTCATGAGGTACGCGACGACCATCGACGTCGAGCGACTGATGCCTTTGCTGCAGTGCACAAGGATGCGGCCTGCAAGTGATGGTCAAGTCTCTGACTGTGCGCTGTATGCAGTTGCCAAGTCCAATGCATAGAGACGCACCGTAGAACTTGGCCTGTGCCATGAACGCGACGCAGCCTTCGAGGACGCCCGAGATGTCCTCGGCCTTGTTGTCAAAGATCGGGCAGCGCCTGTACCTGCGGCGCCATACTTGCAGATAGTATGTGAGTGTCGGACAGCACTGCACAGATAGGAACCATACAAGCACGTACGTGAGCGTCTTGTCCTTCTCAAAGAAGTTGGGGACGCCTGCGACAGGATCGAGTGCCTTTGGTGGCGTCACCTACAGACGCACAAGTCAGGTGTCATTGCGATGGGCATCAGCGCATAAGTTGCTGTGTGTGTTGTTCGCTTGTGCTTGCACGAGCGATCGAGTGAACGACGTACGTTGAGCACATGTGTGATCTGGAGTCGCGCAAGTAGTGCGCGGTCGCGTGCGTGCACCTTCGAGCCGAGGAACACGTGCGGCAGCACATGCGTTGGCTCGGCGTCGCTGTTGTCCATGTTCGCGATCGATTGTGTGTGCAGATGTCTGCCGTTTTGTTTGCTTGTCTATTCTGCGATTCGTATTGTAGGTTAGCAATAATTGACATGACATACCAAAATAGGATAGGAAGAATACAATCGAGTCGACTCGTGATTCCATTCACTGCAAAATCGCTTGCTTACAAAGTCGTCACTCGACAACAACCGACAATGGCGACAACGAAAGCGTCGCCGCTTGCCGCTGCGAGCGCTGCGCTCCTGCTCCGTGACGCTGCGACGCAGTCGCCCGTGACGCAAGTGCACTTTCGCGGCCAGCGCGTGCACATCAAGCGTGACGACATCTTTCACCTCGCAGGCAACAAGGTGTGTTGCGTAACGTCAAACATACGAATGGATGGATGGCCATGACGCCACTCGTCAGTGCATGCACTCTGAGCACGACCATGTGCATGTGTGTGTGTAGCTTCAAGACACTGCAGCCGATGGCGTACATCACAAGCGACTGACTCCATGTGCGATGTGTCACTGCGTCCAACAGATGCGCAAGCTCCACTGGTTCGTGACACAGGACGACGCATTCTACCGAGGTGCGTGCCCATACACACAGATATATGCATGTAGCAGCAGCTGCTCACACACTCACATACTCATCGCATAACGTCCGTTAGACGCACATCTCGTGAGCTATGGTGGCACGCAGAGCAACGCAATGCTCGCAATCGCGCAGCTCGCACACGCCAAGCACGTGCCGTTCACGTACTACTCGCGCGGCCTCACTTTGCGCCCAGCAGCAGCGACACCAGCCACTACTACCGCAACAGACAGCAACCTCACGCATGCACTTGCGCTGGGCATGACGCACGTTGAGCTCTTGCGCGAGCAGTACGACGCACTCGTGCAGGCACAAGACCTTGGTGTGCTCACTTGCCCATCATTAGTACCATCATTCCGAACCGCAGCTACAGGCCCATTACGACCACGACGCCGTACAGTGTTTGTCCCACAGGGCGTTGCGTGTCGCCATGCGCAAGTCGGTCTTAAAATTCTTGCGCATGAGCTGAACACGTATATGGGCAGCCACGACGCATTTGCAGTTGTCGTCCCGTGTGGCACGGGCACAACAGCACTGTATCTCGCCCACCACCTCGCTCCAAACGCCGAGGTCTTTGCTGTGCCGTGCGTTGGCGACGCTCCGTACTTGCGGCAGCAGCTGAATGCGCTTGCCACGCAGGACGCAACGGCGGTTCCGAATCCGAATCGCTTGACAGTCGTGACGCCGCCATCGAAAGCGCGCTTTGGCCGCCTCGCAGCGCCATTGCTTGCAATGTACGACGAGGTACAAGCAGCAACCGGCGTGTCGCTCGACCTCAACTACGGCGCGTTTGCATGGACGACGATGTTTGATCCGACAGTGTTGCGACAATTGCTGAAGAGTGACCGACATGACGAGCAGCGGGAGCTGTTGTACGTGCACACGGGTGGCGTCTCGGGCAATGCGAGCATGCTTGCGCGGTACGCTGCCAAGCAGCAGCGACAGCAGCAGTAGGAGTGATAGTAGGTGCTGAAGTGGTCGAGTAGGAGGTAGCAACTATTGCAAATCAATAACAATTATCTATTTGGAGCAATCAATTTGTGCCATGTACTGATTTATCATCGTACGGAGTTAGAAAATCGCGGTCTTCAAAATAGAGCAAGCTTTCAAGTGATACACAAGTTGACGATGATATATATCTAATTACTAATGGCTTCATTTGAACAGAGTATCAGTCGAGACATAGTCACAACGTAGTCACGACATTGAAAGGTGCTTCAAAACGAATGTTGACTTGAGTTTGTATGTAAATATATTTTCCCCATTTACTGTCTGTATTCAAGATCAACTTTGCTCGCCGTTCTTGATATTCAGAACGTTTCTGAGTTGCCATAATAGTAATGTCGTTGGTTTGATATCGAGACACAGTCGCGTCGGTTCGCGACACGACCAGACACAAGCTCCTACAAGCACATTCAAGCACATTCAAGCACATTCAAAGGCCATGTCGTTCCGCGAACTGCGCAACTTGACCGAGATGCTCCGTGCGCTCGGGTACCCGCGGCCAGTGTCGATGGAGAACTTTCGGAAGCCCAACTTTGAGCTCGTGGCCGACTTGCTCTACTGGATGGTCAAGAAGTACGACCCGAGCTCGCGCGTGGCCGAGGAGATCGATACCGAGGACGACCGCATCGAGTTCCTCTCGCAAGTCGCAGCTGAAGTGCTGGCGAAAGCGCGCATTCGGCTCGTACCGAAGCGGCTGTACGCAGCCGACGGCTTTGCGGTCAAAGAGCTCCTCAAGCTCGCGCGCGTGCTGTACGACGCCGCGCGCATCGACGTCGCGACGCTCGGTGCAGACGATGACGACGACGACGCCGTGTCGGTCAAGAGTCTCCTTGGGTCGCGCGTCAAGGACCCGAAAGCCACGCGGCAGCTCGCGTCCGACATCACGCAGAGCGGCGCGAAGCTCTACGACCTGCTCGAAGCTGAGCTCGACGTCCGCGACGCGCGCACACACGCGCTGCGGTTCCTCGATGCGCTCTCAAACAATAACGAGCATTCGCCCGAGCAGCGGTACCTCGAGCGGAGCGTCAAGGAGCTGGTTGCCGCGACGAGCGAGAACGTCGAGAGCACAGCGCGGCAGTGCGACGAGCTCGAGGCCGAAGAAAAAGCGCTCGCGAGCAAGATCAAGAAAGCGCAGACCGACCTCGAGCGCGCCGAGAAGCGGCTCAAGAGCCTCCAGCACGTCCGCCCGGCGTTCATGGACGAGTATGAGAAGCTCGAGAAAGAGCTCGAGCGGCAGTACGCGGTACGTAGTAGTGGCGTACGTGGTGTGCTTGGTGGCATGGTAGTGCTGTTATTTTGCGTGTTTGTTGCATTGATATTTTTCGTCATGCAAATTTTATTTCTGTATTGTATGTAGTTTTCTGTTTGTTGCGTGTTAGATTTCACATATATTTCCGTGCTTGCTTGCTACTAGTATTGAGTTGCAGATTGGACTGATTGACATCTGTGGCTCGTGCGTGCATTTGACGTCATACAGGTCTACTGCGAGCGGTTCCGGAACCTCGACTACCTCCAGCGCGAGCTCGATTTGCACACGAGCCGCGAACTCAAGAAACTCGCCGAGAACGACCGGTCGCTCAAGAAGCTCCAGAAGAAGTTCCGCGACGACGAGCTCGCGATCCTGCGCGGCGAGCAAGAGGACCAGATCGACGGCTCGTTGCTCGATACGATGGACAACAACAACAATAACAGCAGCAAGAGTAGTGCTGCTGCAGCTGCTGGTCGCCGCACGAGCAGCAGCAACCAAAAAGCAAAGACTGGTGGCGCTGGCACTGCTGGGACTGGCGCTGGCGGTGCTGCTGGACGTGCAGCCACAAGCAACAAAGCAGCAGCCGGGAGCGGCTCGGACGACAGCGGCAGCGGCAGCGGCAGCGACGGCTCGAGCGATGACGATGACGATGCGTCCGGCGGCAGCGGCTCGGACTCGGACCAGGTCTCGGTCGCTGACTCGGCTGAGCTCATTGACAACGACGACGAGTCTGGCTCGGACGGCTCGGGTTCCGGCTCGGACGGCTCAGGCTCGGGTTCCGGCGGCTCGGGCTCGGAGACGAACTCGGACTCGGACCAGGACTTCTGAGCGTGTCGTGGTATCGCGTAGTAGCAGCCAGTGCGTTTACATACAAGCGAGCGAGTGACAGTCGATATGAACACGTTCAGTCTCGTTGGCTCCGCCAGTGTGTAGCGTCGTTGTATTGCACTAGAACTGCGTCGTGACTGGCGCTGCGCTCTCGCTCGAAGCAACTGCCTGCGCGGCCTCCACAGTTCGATCGACTTCGCTTTGGCTGCCACTACCACCTGCTATCGCTACAGCAGCAGCAGCAGTTCTAGTCGACTTGACGTCATCGTGGTCTGAGCCGTCCGAGCCGTCCAAGCCATCCGAGCCGTCCGACGAGCTGCTCGACGACGTTGGTGCTGCTGCAAGCGCCTCTGTGAGTGCTGATGGACACTTGTCGCCGAGCGCTGCTGCCACTGCAAGCACGAGCAGCCGCGTCGTGCGCTGCCGCCGTCGCTCCTTGTTGCGTCGTCGCTGTGACGCGCGTCGCACGAGCTGCCGGTAGCGCGTTCGTTCGCGCTCGAGCTCGTTTGCGTGCTCGCGCTGCTGCGCAACGAGGAACTGAAGCACGAGCTCGAGGACGTTGAGCGGCGCTGCTGCGAGCTGCTCCTCGTGGTGGATCGCACTCAGCACTTGCTCCACCTTGCGCTTCTTGCGCTCGTTCCGGACGCGCGCGCACTCGTTTCGTATCAACCGCGCAGTGGCGTCATTGGTGTCACTCGCGGCGGCGTCGTCATCTCGGGTCACGTGCCGCCGCTTGCGTGCGATGCTCTGCTGCAGCAGCGCAACGATGTTCGCTGTGCTCGGTGCGTCGCGCTCGATGGTACCACACGGCTGCGAGTTACTGGCCGCCGTTGGTGTCGGGATGGTAGTGTCGACTGGCGGTGTCAGCACCAGCGACGCCGTCGCGACTGGTTCAGTATCAGGCAGTTGCGGCTCGGCAGTCGAGTCGGCTGCGACGAGCACATCCGCAGCACTGCTAGTACTGGTACTGGTACTATTGATACTGATACTGTTGGTACCGATATTGATACCAAGCATCTCAGGCTTGGCAGTCACAGCGACTGGCGGCTCGGCGTCGCCATTCGCACTTGCAGTAGCGACTGCACCGACAGCGTCGAGCTGTGCGCGGTCGGCTCGCGCGTGGAGCAGTCGCCGCAGCTCCTTTGCGTGCTCCAAGTAGTCGGGCAGGCGGCCACCAGGTGCGCTGCTGCTGCTGCTCGTCGTCGTCGTTGCTCGACTGCAGTACATCTTCTTGAACTTGCGCTTGAGGCTGTCGACCTCGCGGTACGGGATCGACTCGGGTCGGAGGTAGTTAAAACGGTACGCGACGTGCAGCCAGTCGTCACCACCGACCGGCATCACCGCGCGCACTGCGTCGTTCAGCCGCCGCATCTCGTCGACCGAGTAGTTGACCGTGCCAAACTTGCTGCTCGGTCGCCCGGTGCGGCCCTTTGCGCTGCTGGTGCTATTGCCAGCGAAGCGCTGCAGCGTTGGTGACAGTGGTGGTGTCGTGTGTGCGCTCGATGGCAATGAAGACGCGGTCGTCGCTGCTGCAGCCGCCGCTGCGCTGGTCGCCATCCCAGCATTTGGTCCTCGTGTCGCCATGTTTGCGAATGGTGAAATTCAGGATTTATATTGCCGTATTTGCTGAACTGATTCCTGAAATATAAGACTAGACACTATCCTGAAGCGACGCAGCACCTGACTCCTGACCATCACGCGACTGCATCTCGTCAAGGAGGCTCGAGCTGCTGCACGCATCTGAGCGTCTCTCTCTGTCTGCGTGGCTGACAGCACACACGCACAATGGGCGGCCGCTTCTCGCATGTGCATTACCGTGAGCAGGACGCAGCAGTGCTGCCGCCCTTTGTGCTGCTCACGCAAGTCTGGTACGACCAACCACTGCGCTACTTACTGCAGGAGCAGTGGCGCTCTATCGGTCGCCGAGGCTGCCGTAGCTCTCTTCTCACACACTCTCTGTGTATCACTCACACGTATACATACAAAGGGGACTGGATGAGATCGCGCTGCTGTCGACCAAGCTCCGGCGCATCTCGTTCAACTTTTGCCTCTCGTTCGAGCAGTTCAGTGAGCTCCTCGCTTTGCGAAACAACGCGCTCTTCCATACACTCCTGCGGCGCTGGTTCACTGCGTTCCAGAACACGCGGCAGAGCACTGTCGTGAACGGCCTCGAGTTCCTCACTGCGCTCGCACTTGCAAGTGCTGACGGCTCGGCTGCTGACAAAGCTGCCGCAGTCTTTGCAATCTTTGACTTTGACGACTCGCTCGCGATCACGCTCGACGAGCTCTGTATCTTGCTCAAGTCGGCCGTGCGCGGCCTCGCAAAGCTCACGCGCGGACTCGGTCCGCGCCTCGTTGCGCTCTGTCCAATGCATGAGATCAACGCACTTGCGCGCCAGTGCTTTCAGCAGTGCGACCTCGAGGACGAGCAGGACCTCGCACGCGACGTCTTTGTCCAGTGGGTCACGCGCACACCCAAGATCGTCACGCTCGTGCGCTGCTTTGTGCAGCGCGAGTTCCTCAGTGACGACGAAGCAGCTGTTGCGATCCAGCGTTGCTTTCGCGGCATGGTCGGCCGCAGTATCGCCGCGACGCTGCGGTGCGAACAGCAGCTCGCGCTCGAGCACGAAATCACACAAGCAGTACGTACATGCGACGTGTGTTATATGAAAATGTGTACAGCATATCGATTCTTCATCATTATCAAGTGCCTCTAATCTCTAACGGACGAACAACGCTGTCGGACGTGTGACCCACAGGCACTGACGATCCAGGACGCGGTCGTGACGCACAAGAAGCGGCGCGACACGCTCCGACAAGCCAAGCTCGACAAATTTGCGCACCACGGCGCGCTATACACGTGCGGCGCGAACGCGCGCGGGCAGCTCGCGCACGCGCAGTTCGAGCTCGAAAAGCAGCTCGTAGCGCCACTGCTCTCCCAATTCTTCAAGCACAACGAGCTGCGCGTCACTGCTGTCGCTATAAGCACTGTGCATGCGGCTGCTGTGACGTCGAACGGCCACGTCTACACGTGGGGCTCCGGTGTCCCAAGCGCATTTGGGTGGCTCTCGGCACGTCAAACCCGACACAAATCTGATAACGTAACCACCACCAGCAAGAGTAACCCGCTTGTTAACAGTTACGTGCACAAGGTCCCAACGCGCGTCGACGACCTCGACGACGTCACGATCGTCGCTGTTGCGCTTGGGACACGCCATTCAGCCGCTCTATCGGACCGCGGCGCTGTCTATACATGGGGCGCTGGCAGCTTTGGGCAGTTGGGCCATGGCGCGCTCGACACGTTTACCCAGCAGTTTGATCCACACACTGGCAGCGCGTATCCATACATTGACCTCCCTCTCCAACTCGATACGAGCTGGTTTGAAGAGGCACGTGTCTCCCAAGTCGCCTGCGGCTACTACTGTACAGTCGCTGTATGTGACGACGGCAGTGTCTTTACGTGGGGCGACGGCTCCGATGGGCAGCTCGGCCTCGGCTTTACCGACGCGTTCCACGTCGGCGCTCTCGACGCTTATGTTCATGGCAGTAGCTTTGTCTACATGCCGTCACCGACGCGTGTCGATGCGCTCACAGACCCTATTGGGTCTGTTGCAATCGGTGGGAACCACGTGTTTGCCGTCACTCGCGACCACCGAAACGTGTACGAGTGGGGTGCGTGGCTCCGACGAGGGGCGGACAGTGCACGCGACTCGGCGTTTGCGCCCCAGCGCCATGCAGAGCTCAGTGCATTGTATGTCGACGCTATTGCTGCTGGCCAAGAGCACGCACTCGCGACCGTCGGCCGCGTCGAAGTGACGGTCAAAGTCGACAATGTTGGTACAGTACGGGCGTTCGGACTGTGTGCGCGCTTTGGCGCCCAGCCTACAAGTCTAGTACGTGCGCTCTCAGGCAGCGTCGTATTGGCCACGTCATCGTCAGCGTCAAGGCTTGACGGCACCGATGACGACGCCAGCATCCGCTCCAGCCTCTCACAGGCGATCGGTCGCGTCGTGTACGTGGACCGCGGCGCATCGACTGGTTCCTACGTCTCGATTCGCGACTGCTCGACTGGCGCAATCGTCGACGTGCCGTGTGTCTCGGCAGCATTTGGACCTATACTTTCTTCGCATAAAATACGCGCGCAATTGTTTTATTCGCCTGAAAAGCTCCGGAGTCTGCGGCTGTATGTGCGACCCGAGCAAGTTGTTGGGACGATCGTCGTACTTGCGTTTGGCGCGGACGACTTTCGCTGCTTGGACGACGCGGCGGACGACATCGACGCACTTGCGTTGCGCGCGACGATCGACGCGATCATGCACGTGCTCGTTGATAAGGCCAAAGACGCGCAAGTGAATGGCGCAGCTGCTGTCGTGATTCTCTTTGACGTGCTCGACGCCGACGCGTTTGCACTCGAGTTGGCAGCTGATGAGGTTGACGAGTTTGTGATTCCAGTCGTGATGGTGCGCGGCCGCGACCACGGCGAGCTCGTGCTCGACGCGATTGCACGCGACCGCAACGCATCAGCGACTCTGTCGTTCAAGCTCGATGTTTTGGGCCAGCAGGTCTGGATTTATATAGTATCTTTCTTGTCGAGATGATTGATGGATTATCGTTCTGATTAATGCTGGTTTATCGTACTCACGGCGCTTGTGAATGATCAGATCCTCATGGCGCAGAAGCTTGGGGCAAAGGCAATTGTGGTCGGACAGAACCGGATCGAGCAGACGCCCGTGCGCGTACGTCGTGCTACTGACGGGCATGTCGAGCTGTTCGTATGTGGAATCGCTGCTGACACAGCAGTGTGTTCATCACTATGTCTGTCGTGTCTGGATGTCTGTATGGATTGTAGCTGCAGAAGGACATCTTTGCGACTGACGCGGCGCAAACTGTCGACGCGACGACGGGCATCAAACTCCCGATCGTCATGGTCTCATACGAGGTACATGAGTGTCTGTGTATATGAGCGTCGTTCGCCCTATTGCGTCGCGAGGTCGTGCGTGTGCGACGCTATGATATCAACTGACGCGCGATCGCACTTAGGCCGGCAAGACAATCAAAGCGAAACTGAAGGGCATCGACATCGAGGACTCGGTCGCCACAGTCGGACTCACAGGCTTTGGCCACGTCTACGCATGGGGCTACGCAGAGAACGGACGCCTCGGACTGGTCGGTAACATGTGCTGACAACGGATTGAGCTCGAGAGCAGTGGTAACCTATACAGCCGACACTCAAACACTCATACACGCCGACACTGTGTCGTGACGGACTGGCGCAGGGCGACACGGAGAACGACGCGATCTTTGAAACCGGCTTTGACAGCGCGCGGCAGACGAGCTACCCGTTCGTGAGTGCGCCGGAGCCCGTGCTGACGCTGTTTGACACACAGGTCACGCACATTGCGTGCGGCGAAGAGCACTCGACAGCCGTCACGAGTGCGTCTCTGTGTGGCTATCATAACGATGACGAGACGATGCAATGTTTGCAACCGTGCACCATCACACTCACGCCATGCGAGGTTCGTCGGACTACTGAACTATTATCTGGCGTCAGGTGAGGGCAAGTTGTACTGCTGGGGCAGCGGCCGCGACGGCAAGCTCGGCACTGGCGTGAGCGACGACGAGTACGTCCCCGTCGAGATCGCATCGCTTGCGTCGGTGCGCGCAGCACAGACAGCATGCGGTCCGCACCAGACGGTATGTGCGTGTGTGTGTCGGCTCACTGCTTGGATCGTGATTTTGTATCGCGATTTCGTTATGCTGGTCTCACACGTCGCATGCGTATTTTTCGCAGTTTGTTGTCACACATAATCCTTCGTTGAAATCTGGATCATCCCGATAATACAAATATAAATAGGGACACAGTGCTGTCTAATTCGGCGATCTGTCCCTTGTTGTGTGTTGTTTTGGGTACACATTGTGCATATTTACGGGACACGGGACATTCCCTGTCCCGTATCCAATTGTATGGCTCATCGTGAGCGCTTTTTGCGAGCGACATCACCACTGACGATCGAGGTCGAGAGAGACAAGAGACAAGGGAAGTAGACGCACAGCAGCAGCACACGTGGCGCGACATCTCCATCGCACACACCCCTTTACACACCCATTATACGAGCAATATGCCGCCACGCGGAGGCAAGAAGAAAGGTCGCCGCGGCGACGACTCGTCAGATGACGACGTGAAAGCGCCGCCGGCTGCGCCGATCAAAGCCGACGACTCGACCACCAAACAGGACAAGAAAGCAAAGCGCAAGGAGAAGCAGAGCGCCAAGAAGAACGCGCGTGGTGGCAACGACGACAGCGATGACAATGGTGCACCTGCTAATGCACCAGCAACCAAGCGCGACGACAGCGACGACAACGATCCGTATGCGCAGGTCGCATCGGCAATGAGCAAGAAGAAGAACAAGAAGAAGGACAAGCGGGCAGCAGCCGCTGCAGTGAACCGATTTGCGATCGACAGCGATGACAGCGACAATGACCAGGAAGCGCATGACGACAATGACGACGAAGACAAGGCGGATCCGTACGCACAGGTCGCAGCGAGCGTGAGCGCCAAGAAGAGCAAGAAGAAGGACAAGAAGACAAAGAAAGTTGCGTTCACTGCTACGTCCGATTCCGAGAGCGACAATCCGAATGATTTCGACGCGAATCACGACGACACTGAGGAGGCTACTATTGAAGACGTACCATCCAACCCTGTTCCAGCAGCAGTAGCACCAGTCACTGACTCAAAGAAGAAGAAGAGCAAGAAGAAGCAAATCGCAACCGACCTGTTCTTTGACGTAGCTGTTGACGCCACACAGGCCGCAGACGCCGCGAAGGTCGATGCGAAGAAGAAGAAGAAGCGGTCGAAGCTGCCGCTCGAACTCCGTGGTCCAGATGAGCGTAGCGATGGTACTGAGTTGGACACGACCGACCGGAAAGCGAGTAAAGACTCGACTAAGCGCCTGTCGAACAAAGAGCGCAAGAAGCTCAAAGAGGAGCAGGAGCGCATCGACCGCGAAGACGAGTACCAACGCGCAGCGAACCCGCTCGATGGGTCGCAATTCAGCGTGTCGCAGCAAGCGATCACCGAAGATGCGGCGTGGGAGAACGCGACCGACATCCACATTGACAACTTTACGATCAACGCGCACAACAAGCTCCTGTTTGAGAACGCGTCGCTCCACATCAACGCCGGTGGGAAGTACGGACTCGTCGGTCCGAACGGGCAGGGCAAGACGACGATCCTCAAGATGATTGCGCTCGGGGAACTCAAGATCCCACCAAAGATCGACTGTCTATACGTCGAGCAAGAGGTCCAAGCCGATGAGACACGCGCAGTTGACGCAGTCCTCAAAGCCGACGCGGAACGCTGGGCGCTCCTCGAAGAAGAGAAATCATTGCTGGCAGCGCTCGAGGAGAATCAGAACGACCCAACGCTTGACGACAGACTCAACGACGTGTACGAACAGCTCTCGACCATGAACGCGTCCGCTGCAGAAGCGAGAGCGCGCCGGATCCTCCACGGTCTCGGGTTTGACCCGTCGATGCAGGAGCAAGCGACCCAGGACTTTTCGGGTGGCTGGCGCATGCGCATCTCGTTGGCGAAAGCGTTGTACGTCGAGCCAACGCTGCTGATGCTCGACGAACCGACGAACCACTTGGACCTGAACGCCGTCATTTGGCTCGACGACTACCTCCAAAAGTGGAAGAAGACGTTGCTCGTTGTCTCGCACGACGCGGACTTTTTGAACAGCGTGTGTACGGAAGTCCTGCACTTGGAGCAGCGCAAGCTCGTGCACTACAAAGGCAACTACGATCTCTTTCGCGAGCTTGAAAAGACGAAGCGCAAGCAGGCCGAGAAAGCGTACGAAAAGCAGCAGAAGCAGCTGAAGAACCTCAAAGCGAGCGGCAAGTCGTCGAAGAAAGCGACCGAGATCGTCAAGAAGAAGCGTGAGCCCGGTGCGCGCGCTCAAAAGAGCAAAGGCGCACTGTCGACTGAAGCAGCAGCTGAAGCCTCGCAGCCGCTGCAGTTGCTCGAGCGCCCAAAGGAGTACATTGTCAAGTTTAGCTTCCCCGAGACGACGCAAGTGCCGCCGCCGATCCTCGAAGTCCGCGATGCGAGCTTCCGATATAACGAGAACTCGCCGTACCTGTTTAAACACTCGGACTTTGGCATCGACACGACGTCACGCGTGTGCATCGTCGGCCCCAATGGCGTCGGCAAGTCGACACTACTCAAGATGATCACTGGCGAAGTCCGGGTCACGGAAGGCGAAGTGCGTCGGAACCCGCGCGTGCGCATCGGCGTGTACAACCAGCACTTTGTCGACAAACTGCCGATGGGCGAGACGCCGGTCGAGTACCTGCGCCGCTTGTTCCAGGACCAAACGTACCAGGACGCGCGCAACTTGCTTGGGAAGGTCGGCTTGGAGGGCCATGCACACGAGATCAAGAACCGGCAGCTCTCGGGTGGCCAGAAAGCGCGCGTTGTGATTGCGGAACTGATTCTCATGCGGCCGCATATTCTGATTCTCGACGAACCGACGAACAACCTCGACATTGAGTCGATCGATGCGCTGTGCGATGCGATCCGCGAGTACGACGGCGGCGTTGTGATTGTCACGCACGACGCACGGCTGATCGAAACGACCGAGTGCGTGCTCTGGGTCTGCGGCGACCAGGACGTCGTGGTGTTTGACGGCGGCTTTCCAGCGTATCGTCAGTCGATTCTCGACGATTTGGCAAAGCGCGCAGTCGAGGAAGAGACGCGTCTGCGCGAGAACGCAGCAAAGAAAGCCGAAGCGCGTGCTGCAAAGCTTGCAGGACGACCGCAGCTTGCTGCGTGAGTGGAGGAAGTGAGAGAGCGAGAGTAAAGCGTAGCGATCGTCGAGCAGGTCTTTTGGAGTACAGTGCGACGGTAGGGAGCAGTCTATGCTGGTGCAGGCTAGCTGTGTGGATGCAATGGAGACAGCAGTGAGCATGCATGCACTTGTGCGTTTGGGGTCGATGTCATGTGAGGTGTATGTATGTGCAAGGGCCGCCTTGGATGCTTTCCGCCATCTGAAGGCATGTCAAGTGACGAGCAGGTCATCGGACATGTCAACTGCGACTCCTAGTTTAGTGTGAGCCACACTTTTACGAAAAGCAAGTGACAGAAACAGAAAGCTGCATCATATTCTCATTCTATTTTGAAACCTAGATAAATCAGTCAATAGGTTCAGAAAGTATTTTACGAAGATGTTT
This sequence comes from Globisporangium echinulatum, assembly GCA_023336405.1. NCBI lineage: Eukaryota > Oomycota > Peronosporomycetes > Pythiales > Pythiaceae > Globisporangium > Globisporangium echinulatum. The sequence goes on along the minus strand of JAADWX010000210.1, from coordinate 7,870 downwards.
GTGTAGGAAACAGCAGCACTTGATTTGTGCGACCTTCATTTTCGCCACTATCGTGTCCATCACACCATTTGAAGCGAGCAACTGAAATGCAAAATGTAACGTGCACCACATGAATGTCCTAAATGTGCAGTGGTCCACGTAGGCTGTTTTTGGCCAATAGTTGGGTCGGCGAAATCGGTTGGTTCTGCTCGCAGGTCGACAGCGCCGCGAGCAGCGCAGCGCGCGCTCAAGTTTGCATCATTCTCGCAGCAAAAGAACAGAAAACTATGGCTGACAAGGTTCCCGTGACCGTGCGTACGCGCAAGTTCCTCCGCAACCCGCTCCTGGCGCGTCGCCAAATGGTATGTACCGCCCCTGTGTGCATGCACACGAACGCGGGTTCGAAACGTCGACGCGAGCAAATGTGCGGATTACAGCAGCTCCAGTGGTGCGACGAGCACCACCAGCGAATACGACAGCAATCGCGTCGCATTCGTGACGACCTGCAGCGTCTGCGAGTCCATCATAGCAGCAGCAGCAGTGTATTGACAGCTATCTGTCTGTGTGTATGACTATACTGTGTTTCGTACGATAGGTGGTGGAGGTGATCCACCCGGGCCGCCCGAACGTCCCCAAGGCGGAGCTCCAGGAGAAGATGTCCAAGGTGCGTTTGACGCCTCTGCTGAGGCTGTGCCAGCGAGTGATAGCAGCAGCAGCGCCTCGTGCGAGCACGAACAGGCGCCAGTATGCGGTCGGTGCGCTGTCTGTCGGATGCGACGCACGATCCGCCCGTTCGACGCACACACACACGCACCACACACAACAGTCGACCACGTCGACACCTTCTACGCACCGACCGATGCCTGCGAGCCGATCGACCAGCACCAGATCAACTAGCAACTCGATTCTCCGCCATTCATAACGACTGCGCTGTCGTAGAGGTCACACAGCGCCGTCGTGGCAGCAGTGTCTGTGGGTCGTCACAGATCAGCTACACTAGCATCGCTTCGACGCCTGTACGAACGTCGTCGCTGTCTCGACTGGCAGCAGTGCTACTAGTGCTATCAGTGACAACCGACGTGAGCGACTGGGACGCTGTCAATAGCGCAATGCGCCAGTCGAGTCCAGCAAACGGTCGCGTGTGTGTGTGTAACGCCAGACGGTCGATGTCAGCGCAGTCGGACAGACAGCATGTGACGCCGCTGTGTCGACGCTCGAGGCGCTGCTGCTACCGAACGCATCGCCTACGTCACTACGACCGAATCGCTCACACTGTCGTTGTATGTCCCAACTCTAGATGTACAAGGTGAAGGACTCGAACACGGTGTTCCTCTACGGCTTCCGCACGGCGTTTGGCGGCGGCAAGTCCACGGGCTTTGCGCTCGTGTACGACTCGGTGAACGACGCGAAGCGCTTCGAGCCCAAGTACCGCCTCGTGCGCCAGGGCCTCGCCGAGAAGGTCGAGAAGTCGCGCAAGCAGATCAAGGAGAGCAAGAACCGCGCGAAGAAGAACCGCGGCGTCGGCCGCCGCATTGCGCGCCACAAGGCCGCCAAGGCGAACAAGTAGACATAGTAGTCGCCATGTCTGCTGTACGCTTGCTGGAACCTTCTGCTGTGAGCTAACCGACCAATGGAGCGCGACCGAGTGTCGGTCTCTTTGGTTCATTTCGCTTTGTATGGTGGCGCGTTGTTGTTTTATACTTGGTTTCAGCATGCATTGATCGTGGTGGATTATTGATTGTACTAGGTAGTCTGTGTCACTAGACTAGTGTCGGTATGTCCACTGTATCTAGCAGCGTCACATGGACATCGGCATGCCGATGGTCGCACTATTCAGCCACTGTCACGTTAGTACGACAGCGAGGGCGACGGACGCAACACGCTGACACGGGAGCGCAGTGCGTATTGACACTTGGATTGAGAGAGCTAGCTAATGGTGCAGCACGCGTGACCGGCGCTGCCGAGCGCACTCGGGGTCATCTGCTTGCTGTAGTGGGTCCGATTCGAGTAGCTCACTTCGGCTAATACGCCGCCCGTCTCGTCGGCAAACTTGAGTCGTCGTAGTCCGCCTGCTGGCTTGGGCGTCACAGACGGCGACGGGACGCCTGCGAATCCACTGTTTCGCCACGGCGGGTCTTCCGACTCGCTTCCGCTTGCAAGTATCACGCCGCTCGTGCCGCGCTCGCTGCTACCGAGCAGCTTGGGTGTGCTCGCGACTTGTGAAGAGAGGCTACTCTTTGTCGTCGTAGCCACTACTGTGTCGCGCTCGATCGGTGACAACGCCCGGACCTCGGTCGTCGGCAATGCGCTGCCAAACGCAGCGACCTTGTTGCGGTCTCTACTACTACCGTTGTGTACAGCTACTGCATCGTCGACTGCGACGCGGCTCGCGTCGTCGTCGTCGTCGTCCATCGATGGCGCGCGCAGGTCGGTCGCGGGCATGTCCATCGGATGCACAGATTGGCGGCTGAGTGCCTTGACCATGAAGGAGCGCTCGTCGCGTCGGCTGCCGGCAGCGCCGCTCGTCCAGTCCGGAGCAGCGCTGTCGGTCCACGCCGTGTCGTGCGCTCGCGTGTTTGGTCGAACGCTCGATCGCTCTGCTGTGTGCTCGAGTACTGCTGCTACTACTGTGTCGCTCGTGTCGACCTCGGGGTGTAGTCGTCGCTTGCTCACGGCGTCCGCGTACGTCGGAGGAGCGATGGAGGGATGGAGAGATGAGCTGTACTCACTGACCTAGTACTGGCAGGCTCGATCGTGCAGCAGGCTTGGTCGTGTTACGCTAGAGTCGCTGGAGACCCGAGGCGCATTGAAGAGGTACCGACCGCTTTCGACGTATTCCTCGGCCACTTGCTCGTCTGGTCACCTCGCGGACACCCAGCGCTCGCGTGTAGACGTCTCGTCGACGTGCAAATGCTGTGCTCTCTGTCTCGGACCTGTTAGCTCTGCATGCAGATGCAGCACGCTCTGAGGTCAGGCTTGCAACGCCTCTCGTCGCTATGTATAGCGAACTCTCCATTTAGCCAGACCATCTTAACTCGGATGGATCCACCTCGCAGATCAGCCACCACTGTTGCCCTCTACGTCTTACCTGCGCAACACCTCTTGTCGACATTGAAACACTACAGCACCACCACCACTGACCCTTCTAAACGCTTTGGTCATCGGTCATCAATCTGAGCTTCTAGGACGGACGTTGATTCGAGACATGATCGTATAAACTCTACCAGAGACCTCCATCACCGAACATAGACTCAAGCGAATCACAAGGCAATGGCTCCACTACTTGTAGTTCTCAACTTCCTTCGCGTCTGCTTCGTACGACCGACCTATACGGCGACATACTCGACCTACCCGACCTACAAAGATGCACTCACAAACCATACAGATACGACACTACCAAGCGTAGTCAGTCAGTCTGTCCGACCGATCGACCCACTCGCTACAGCGACTCGCGCGACACCAGTGTTGTCGCAGTCGCAGCGTCTTTTGGCGACGTCACTGCGTCGTCGGCTGCCGACGGAATGCGCCGCGTGAGCTCCAAGCCAAACGCAGTCGATCGCGGCGTGTCGAGCTCGTGGCTCGGCACTTGGTCCATCTGCGCGTACAGCTCGCTGTTTGCCCGTGGGCGCCACACGATTGTAACAACAACGAGGATCGCAAACATGAGCAAGCGGTTCGCGGCCCAGATGAGCCAGATCCACTGCCAGTCAAGCGCGAGCGTGCCCGAGTACCTATGGGTGTCAAGCGTCAATCAGTACGTTACTCAGAAGTGACGAAATCACATCGCATCGTCGGAACAATCAGAAGCACCACGTACACGGCGCCTTCGGTCGCCATGAGGAGGAACGACACGAACACGTAGGCGTACAGCACGTGGCTCAGACACGTGTACATGCGGAGCTTCGCCGTCTGTCAGTTGATAGTCATCCACCGTCGGATGTTAGTTGTTTACCTAATATAGCCATTCGTCTAATAGAGGCATCCATGCAAATACCCTATAACCAGTCACATACCTGCCGGAACGCCGCCAAGTTCTTGCGTGTGAGAGCGAGCGACGTGAAGATCCAGCCGCCAAAGCATGCGTTCGTGATGACTGCGAGCGCTTCCCACACGGCCGGCGGTGCTGCGTCGCCATCAGCTTGGTTCACGACCTGACTGATCTCGCGCGAGCCAGCTGCGAGTAGGTAGCAGAGACCAAGCCCCGCAACGACAAAGACTTCGGGGGCCGACAGCCGCGGCCGCACGATGCCGTAACCAAGGCACACGAGCGTCGTTGCGACACGCGCGACCATGCCAGCGACGACCTTGACGAGTGTCGAGACGACGAGGAGCGCTGGGAACGGACAGCAGACCGCACGACCGGTTGTGTTGAGCATCCGGTATGTGACAAACCACGCAATGGACTCGCCGGTTGCAAGAATCAGAACGACAAGGAGGAAGTATTGGAGACCGATCGCACTTGCGCGGTACCGATTCAGCAGCAAGAGGAACGTGAGGTCGACAAAGCCGTAGAGTAGCGACAGCACGCCGCTGTAAAGACAGACAGGATGATATACATATCGTCAGTGCCAAAAATCAGAATGAAATCAGAATGTCAAAACACCAGTCTGTACAATGACTTACTTGAATGGAAAGAGTCCGTAGAGCAGTGCGGGCAAGTAGCCATGCGGGTTCTCGAACGCGATCGATGCGTCAATGTATAGCAGCGGATCTACCATCGGGTACAACGTAAACGCAGTCGCACTCACGGGATACCCAAACGACTCGCTCTTTTGTTTCCAGCACGGCACAATCAGAACGACTTGGAGGCCGCTGACAGCTGGGTGGAACGTCGTGTGGAGTGCGAGCGACGCCGTGCCGTCGAGCGCATGGAACTCGCCGTAGAGCGTACCGCCCCTGTTCCCAACTGCAGGATCGGAGAAGTTGTGGGCGCAGATCGCACGCTCGTCGAGATTCGGTGCAGCAGCAGCTGCAAAGCTCACCGTGACGACTGCAAAGTCAAAGTAGTCCTGCAGGCGATGGACGCTCATCGTGTCCGAGACTTCGCCGTTGTGCAGTGCGCGCACCGTTGCGTTCACCGTTACGGTCGAGCGTCCGCGAATGCCAAATGGGCCGCGATGGTCCGCAAACATACGTTCTGTGAAGCGGCAGCCTGTGCTCTTGCCATGCACTGTGTGGATCGACGACAGTGCGAGCGTCTCACGACGGCATGCGACGAACAGCAGCAGCAGCAGTGCGCGCGGCAGGAGATACCGCCGCAATGCTGCGGCGCGAGCTGTGGTCGTCATTGCAGGATCGTGCACGCAGAACGCGTTGAGGTCGTCGTCGCTCGAGTTGTTGTCAGTAGCAGCAGTGTCGTTAACGAGAGCCAAGTGAGCTTTTGCGACTGATTGGCATGACGACGACGTTGTTGTCAACTGTCGCATCGCGATTTGTGATATGTAGATTTAGATGCTAAATATTGATATTCACATACAGTTGCTTGATGTCTGATTTTGTACTTTTTGGTATAGAATGTAGCTACTAAATTGTATATGAAATGTCGAATCCAATGCTCGTCCTCGCAGATGATACGCACACACAAGTCAAACGCACGCACGCACAAGCGCGACAGAGCTGCTCGACACGTGAAGCAGAACGCGCGAGTGAACGAGTGTCGAAAACCCACACCAAGTTAGGTAGCCACTGCTTGCTACGCGTGGGCACACACATTCGCATCGAGAAGCAGGCGCACAAGAAGTGTCTTCTCACAGCTATCCAACGAGCAGCAGCAAAATGCGTCGAGCACTCGCGTGGTCGCTCGCTGCGCTGAGTGCGCTTGCGCTCGGCGCATCGGCGTCGATCTACCCGGTCGCGAACCAGGCGTGGATCCCGCCGTTCCAGCACGCCGAAAAGATGTTTGCAACCAACCACGGGCCGATTCTCGCACGCTCGGGCAACTCGTCCGTCACGGTACGTGCTGGTCTCACGCGTCGCATAGAACCCACAATGCTGACATGCTATCTCCCGTCTCGTTAACTTGATACAACCCCATGCAGGTTGACGTACACGGCGTGAACGTCACGGCTGCAATGGACGGCTGGCGCCTCGTCGTGTTTGTCTACCACGTCGCCGACTACGCAGCGCTTGTGACTGTTGCTGACAAGATCGAGCTGCTCGCGTGCTCGCGCGACCCGACCGTGCGCTTTGCGGGCATGTCGGACGTCCACAAGTTTGTGTTTCATGTCGCGAATGCGAGTGTTCGTGCTGTTGCAACGTACCCTGTCGTAACCAGCGGCTGGACCGACGTGCAGTTGTTTGTGTGTGCGACTGACAACGAAGACGCTGCACCCGAGTCACTCGGGTTTACGGGGGCACTCACGATCCGTAACCCGTACGGGTTACTCCCTGCGCCACTGTACGGGATGCTGCCGTTTAGTGCGTTACTGGCAGTCGGTTACGTTACGCTCGACGTGTTCTTTGCAGTGCTCGCGATCCGCCATCGTCAGCAGCTCCTGCAGCTCCACAGCGGCATTCTGCTGGTGCTCGTCATGGGCACGATCGCGACTGCGAGCTGGCTCTATGCGTTCTACACGCTCAACGAGACTGGCGAGCCCGTGTGCTGCCCGTACCCGACGATCTTCCTCGTCTCAGTCGTGCTCGATGTACGTGGGTGTGTTGGTTATGTTTGGGTTATGTTTGGGTTACATGCGATCAACGATTGATCGTGGTTGGGTTACGATTTGATTACGTTTGGCGTTGTAAGGCTACATTTGGTTACATTCTGATAACCTCAATTCTATCGTGTTCCATGTCTGTATATCCACTGATACTAGGCGCTCGTGCGGACACTTGCGCGCATTCTGTTGCTCGTTGTGTGCCTCGGTTACGGCATTGTGCGGAACCGCTTGGGTACGTTTGAACGCATTGCAATCGCTGCACTCGCAGTCGCGTACTTTGCAAGTGGCGTCGGCGACGAAGTCACGCGCGGGACGTCGAGCGGCGCCGAGTTCCGGCAACAGCCGACGCTCTGGTCGTTTCTGCAGCTGCTGTGTAACCTCGCGTTCATTTTGTGGATCCACGTCGCGCTCGAGCGCATTCTCACGCGCTTGCACGACACGAAGCAGTTTGCAAAGCGCGCGATGTACGTCGCGCTCGCGTATGCGCTTGCGAGCTTCATTCTGTTCTTTACAGTGCTGACAATTATTGCAGTCTGCAGGTACGTGGATTGTATTGTGGATTGTATTATGAATTGTATTGTGGATTGCAAAATCCCTGTTGACTGACTTATAACAATTGCAGTCGCTTTGGGGTATTTGAGTGGGACGTCGAGTGGGAGTGGACGCAGCTTGTCGCATGGCCGGTGCTCAACTTTATTGTCTCAGCGGCAATGTGCTTCATCTGGCGCCCGACACAGAACAGCTCGCAGTTTGCGTTTTCGATGCAGGTGCGTTTAAACGCTCTTTGGGTGATTGGGTGATTGAATACTAGTAGCTCTGACACTGTGTTTGTCACCCACTGCAGCTACCGATGACGGACGACGGCCACGGACTCGAGATGACTGCGCAGTCGCACGACTCATCGGATGACGACGTTGACGACGTTGACGGCGCTGCTGCTGCTGCTACTGTTGAAAACGAGTCGGACGACGACGCCAATGCCGATTTGGAGCAGAATGCGCAGCACAAACGCGTCGCGCTGGCGATCGACGACAACGACGACAATGACTCGGACGACGGCGGCATGTAGTGCGTCAAGCTGCAGCAGTCGGTCAGTGTGTGCACGAACGGATCGCTGGACGTGCATCCTTTGGTCGTGGCAATGCATTGGATCGCCATCGGCTACCGACAGTGTACGACGTTTCAACGTTGGCAATGAAAGCGTACTTAACGCAAGCAATCAATTCGTACTT
>JAADWX010000209.1:0-33034 GCA_023336405.1 Globisporangium echinulatum | reverse complement strand
AGCGACCGATACCTGACGCTGTCACTGTTGGTGCAGCAGCAGGACCAGGAACGGCGACAGGGACAGGAGGTACATCCGGACGCGTGGCGACACAAGCGTTGACTGCGGTGCGCTGCGATAGCGTCAGAGGCGACGGTGCTGGCGACAGGAACTTCGTTTGCAGTGGCTGCGTTGCAGCTGCCGCTGACCGATGCTGCGCTGGAGGTGCGACCGATGCAACCGGATACGGAGTTGAAGTTGCTGAGGTGGCTTGTTCGATCGACGAAGCAGCGAGTGGGTGCGACGACGCGTTTTGTTGCTGCGTTTGCTGCTGCAGTTGCTGTTGCTGCAATTGATGCTGTTGCTGTTGCCGCTGTTGTTGCTGCTGATGTTGCTGATGTTGCACTTGTTGTTGTTGCTGTTTGGGTGACGCGGTTGCACTCGTACTTGCAGCAGCTCCGATATCGGTCGTCTCAGTGCTGCCAGCGACGGTACTGCTGGACGCCGAAGACAGCTGCACTGCCACCCGCTGCTGGTGTTGCAACTTCTCGTGCTGCGTCTGGTACCGCTCGCGGAACGACTGCATCGCTTGGAGACGCCGTTGCTGCTGCTGTTCGGTGAGCTGGTGTGCCGCACCGTGCTCGTTCACTTGGCCTGCAGCTTGTTGCTGACGAGCAATTTTGCGATGCGCATCGCGCGCTTTCTGCTCATGCATGAGTCGCACACGTTCAAAGAGACTCAGCTGCGGTGCAGCGGCACCTGCTGTCGTGGGCCGCGAAGCAGCAGAAGGAGGCGTCGAGACGCGCGGCGACGCGCTGTTCATGTCCGACAGCTTCCGCTTGCGCAATGGCGAGCTGTGCTCGTTTAGCCCAGGGCGAGTCGTTGACGTCGAAGTCACCGTTGCTGTCACTGCACTTGATCCTTCGACTGGCACCGGCGCAGTCTTGGAGGTCAGAGCGGCACCACCACCACCACCAGCAGCGGTGGGACCATTCGTGCTGTCAGCACTACCCGACGCGCTATTTTGCGGGCCATGCAGCTCAATGCCAGGTCGAGATGGCAGCTCGCTCCCAGGTCGAAACGAGCTGGAGTTGGTGTCTGGCTTGTCGAGCGGCGTCACGTGCATCGTTGATCCGGCATGGACAGGAGTCTGAGGGTGCCCAGCAGTTGACAGCGGCGTCGGAAGCGGCCCTACCGAGGTGCTCGTGGTCTCAGCGGAAGACAACGGTGCCGACAGCGCTGCATGCGGTGCAGCTGCGGATTCCGTCGTCTCACTTTTGGTTGTCGCGCGTGCGTTCGCGGCACCACTAGCGTCTGCCTCCACTTGCGCTGCTTTCTCAGTCACGCGCTGCCGAAAGACTCTCTTCACATCCGCTGCAAACTCTCGGGACCATGCCGACTTGCCAAGCAGCCGTCCGCTTGCGCCGTCGATCGTAAAGCAGCTGTGCCGCGTCGTCGCGTCATCCCGCAGCACGAGCACGTGCGGCTTTTCGCTGCATGTCTCGCAAAAGTACGCGTCACACTCGTAACACCACATCGATGGCACCGCGACAGCGCACCGCTTGCACGACTCTGTTTCACGCACCACAGAACAACAAGCACGTGAGACACGAGATTCCCACGCAAAAGAGAGTGGATGAGCGGTCGAGAGGTGCCACGCAAGCTGCACGCACGGGCGCGCTGGTGCTGATACTGGCAGTTCTCGCACGTCTCGCTCTCGGCCTTCACACGATGGCGACACTGTGGACACCGCGAGGAGTTAACTCCGTACACTGCGAGTCGCCAGCAGCATGAGTACAACGAGTGGCATGAGTAAGGAGGAAGCTATTGACAAACTTACATCACCCGAAACCTCGAGCGTGCATACGTACAGTGGAGCGTTCGGCCAGTCGCGCCTTCGCACTTGATGACAGCGTCGAAGAATGCTTCGCCCCACGCGCCGTCGCTCCAGTGCTTGTAGCTCTTCTTGTCGCCTGCAGGCGTAGCAGCAGCAGACGCAGCTTCCACCGTTTTGCCGTTTGCGGATGGACTGGACACGTCGATGATCTTGCCAGGATCTGGCTTTGCAACGCTGCTGCTGCTATTTTTCGATGCAGCGGACGACACAGCCACACTAAGCGGAACTTGCGACTCGCTAAAGCTTGCCTTCGAGGGCGGAGCAAAGCTGCCACTTGCGCTGGGCGGGTGGTAATTTGGTACGTGCCTGTTGCTGCTACTCGATGGAGGCACAGGTTGCGTGGATTGGGAGCTGCTACTCCCGACCGAGCTGTAGCTGTTGTTTTGTGAGGGCGCGACATTCCTCGTGCTGCCCGGGATGATTCGAGTCGCGCCACTGTTGCTTGTGCTGTTGGTGTTGCTTGTGCTCGAATTGGCACTGGTGCTGTTCCCGCGCGGAGCAAAGAAGTTGCTCCCACTGTTTGCATACGCAGCGAACCCGCTGCCACTGATATTCGCGTTCCCAGTGTTGCCATTGTAGCGGCTGCTGTTGGGTCTGCTGGCGCTCGAGTGCACACTAGAGAAGCTGCTCCGACTGGCGTTGCTGCTGCTGCTGCTGTTGTTGTTGTTGGTACTAGGTGTACCTGAGAAGCTGTGGCGTCCACTATTATAGGTAGCGGGGAACCTTTTGTTGTCCCCGCTCGCGCCACTGGCAGCAGAGGCTCGCCGTTGTGAATCATCGTGCACATACCAGCAGTTGTTGCCGTGCAGGCACCGCCCGGAGGCGTAGTACTTGCAGTGGCGGGGCATGCTCGTCGCGACCAGCTACTCCCCTCGCGCTGTGAGGGATGCGTTGCTCACGCCTGAACGATTTTCCACACACGCACGCACTCGCACAAACTGTGTGTTTGCAGCTGGCGTCGTTGCTGTCGCTTTCCTTGCCTCGCGTCGAGGTGGACCAGTCGCTTGCCTTGCTTGCTTGTCGCTTGTTGGAGTGTGCGAGAGCTCTTTTGCAGTTGCTGTCGAATTGAACGAATCGGCAACTACGCAAGATGCGGGAATTACAATTCCAGTTGGACATACGATATCGCAGTATGTACATGGAATCGTACGTAATATGGGTAAATGCAATTGTGGCGTGAACCACAACATTGAGTGGACCACAACAGAAAATGATGACACAGGACAGGCGACAATGATGCATCCAAGTGGCAAGTGAAGAAGTGAAGCCAGCCGATAGTGAATCCAAGCTGCAAAATCTCTCTTGCGTGACCGTGTCGCCAGAAGCAGTAGAGCTACAAACCTGTGGAAGCGGCGAGTGCCAACACTCGCACAAGCGACTGCCAGCAGCACTCAAACCATACATACAGCAGAACCTAGTTGCACACCACACAATCGCATTGACGTCTCCGCTCACACACAGCAGCAATACGATGACCAAGACCGCTGCAACGGACACCTCCCGCTCACACGAGTCGTCCGCACGTGCAGATCTCGTGCTCGACCTCACGCTGCTCGACAAGCGCATGCACGGCGATGATGGATTCACGGACTGCAGCACTGAGGTGACAACACTCAGTGCGCCCGAGTGGAGCGTCGGCTTTGCGATCACGTACGCCGCATTCTTCTTCGCTGGTGCGTCAGCCGTCGCAATGTGGTCGAGCGTCACGCTCTGCCTCGACTTCTTTGCGCTCAAGTACCCGACCGAGCGCGTGAGCTTTGTGTTTCCGGTCGTGAACATGTCGACGCTGCTCGTGATCAGTTTGTACATGGTGCTCGCAGGCCGACAGCTGCCGCTCGAGCTGCGCATGAACGGCTCGCTCGCGAGCTACCTCGCGTTTGTGCTGCTGATGCCGCTTGCGAACATCGTCGAGCTGCACTCGATCGTCGCGTACACGCTCACGATCTTTGCGCTCGTGGGCTCGACGATTGCGTCGTCTGTGATGCAGTCGAGCATGTACGGCCTCGGTGGCGTCTTTGGTCCGATCTTCCTCCAGGCGATCGAGGGCGGCAAGGGCTTTAGCGCGATCTTGCTCTTCGTGCTACGCGTGGTGCTCAAGCGGCACTTTGAGCACACTGCACTCGCGCGCGAAGCCAGTGACGCAACGCGCGAACAGCGCACTAGCGTCGAGCTGTACTACAACAAACTCTCGATGGCCGTGTTCTTTGGCGTTGCGTTCGCGATCGTCGCACTCACGTGGGTGCTCTACACAGCAGTCAAGCGCACAAAGTTTGCTGCTCCATTGCTCAACGAGTACGTGCTCGTGCAGACTGAGACGCCGTTCAGCGTCGCACAGGGGCTCTCGCCGCGCAGTGCGAGCCTCGTGGACCTGCCGCAGGCACCAGACGCGACCGAGTTCAGCCCGCTGCTGCGCGGCGCACCCAATGCCGACGCGCTCGAAGAGCAGAACGGCGTGAGTGACGCCATCAACAACAGCGACAGCGGTGATGACGAAGACGAGGAGCTACTGCTGCTGCAGGAGCATGCCGAGTCGGCATCGCTGCTCGCTGTGTGCCGCGTGGCCGTGAAGCCGTTCTTCTCGCTCTTCTTCTCGTTCTTCGTTTGCCTCTCGTGCTTCCCGGGTATCACGTCGGCGCTCGTGTCGACGACGCTCGAGCTCGGCGACTGGTATCCGATCGTGCTCGTCGGGTGCTACAACGTCGGCGACCTCGTGGGCAAGAACTTGCCGATGTACGTTATGTACTTTGACGTCGCGACGCTGCACCGCCCGTGGTTCCTCCAGGCCGCATTCATCCCGTTCTTTGTCGTCGCGCTCGTGCATCCGCTCGCGGACGCGATCCCGATCGTCGCGACGGTGCTGCTCGGGCTCGTCACGGGCTACGTCGCGACCGCGAGCATGATCCTCGCACCGAGCGTGTGCTCCGAGTTCCAGAAAGAGGTCGCTGGCATGATCGGCGGCCTCTGTGCGATCGTCGGACTCTGTCTCGGCTCGTACAACGGTCTTGCCCTCGAGACGCTCATTCAGCTCATTGTGCAGGCATTGTATTCATGATGGCGTCACATCATGGTGGGACTCGCGCACGTTGCTGCGTTTTAGTGTTACGTTCGAGCAATCTGGAGTTGCGATGTTGAGGTTATCTGCTCATCTGCGCTCATCTGGTCGCGACACATATGGTTGTGTTTGTTCTTGTTGTTGCTATATGACACATCAGAAACATTCTGAGTATTTAGAAAAACGGACGAGGTTGATGCTGAATACACAGCGTGGACGGGAATAATATTCGTAACTTGAATGTATGAAACCGATACGGCTGTATCCTATACGAATAATTGCTTTTCGTGCATTCGATACACCTCAGCGCAATGGAGGTCGCTGCGCTCCGTCGAGCCAGCCGCACGTCGACGTCGCATCCTGCAACGGCGCGAGTTGCGTCAGACGCTCTCGATCCGAGCACAACCGACGTCAACGTAGTGCTGAGTGCGGACGAAATCGAGTTGCTGCGGCTCCGGTTCGTCTCGCACTGCCATCAGTCGACGACTGCGACGCACAAGCCCAAGTTCCTGTCGAGCCTGCAGGCAATTCGGCTCTTCCGCGACGACTACCCAGGGCTGTCGGAGTGGGAGATCCAGGACCTCCTGCGCAAGTGCGACGTCAACCTCGACGGCCACCTCTCGCTGTTCGAGTACCTGCAAGCACGCGCTTCACATCGTCTCGCAGTCGAAGCGAGTACTGAGAACGAGGTGTTTCGGAGCTTTACGATCCTCGACACGGATGGCGACGGCATCATCCTCGCCGACGACGTCCTCGCGCTCGTCGAGCAGTCTGGACTGCGCGCCACCGGAGTCCTCAAGCAAGCGATCACACAGGCAGCTGCTGCGACCACGCACGCTAAGCAGCAGCAGCACCGGCGCCATGCTGGCGAGATCACGTTCGACCACTTTGCGCACACGATCCGCGCAGCGAACCGTGCAATGGAGCACGAGATCGCGACCAAGTCGCTGCGGGTGATTCAACTGCAAGACGAGCTCGCGCAACTCGACAGCGCGCTCGCAGCAGGCAGCGTCTTGTCGTCACAAAAGCGGCTGCGCGAGAAGCGCGAGGTGCTCGTCATCGAGATCGACGTGCTGCAGAATGCGGTTGTCTGCGCGCGCCGCGAGTTGCTCACGGATACGCACAATCCACTCGGTCAGGTCTGTGAGACACTCGTCGCAACGTATGAGAACGAGCAGCACGTCTACGAGTGTCTGCGCAACTTCATTGCGTTCTGCAGTCTCGGCGACGCTACGCGCTTTCGCTACAAGCTCGAAAAGTCGGGCAAAGCTGTGCACGTGCTCGATTCGGTGCTGCTCGCACCGCCTGCGCACATCCAGGTACGCTTGTCAGGAGCAGCAGCGCAAGTATTGTAGGTGTGCTGCGTGATGCAATCCCTTGGTGCTGACAAAGGCATTGCGGTCTGACGCAATGCGCTTGTCGTCGACAGCGAACCAAGGCGTTTGAGCGCATGATGGATCTGTCGCTCACAGCACCGAGTACGACAAAGTCGCTTGTCGCGTCAGCTGCCGCCAGTGTGCGCTACTCGACGTTGGACACAGTGTCAACCTCGACTGCTGCTGCTGCTGCTGGTAGTAGTAGTAGTGCTACTGCTGAGGCGCCACCACGTCACTGCGCTGCACCAGCTGCGCTCAGCGACCTGCTGCTGCTGAACCCGACGCTTCGGCGGCAGTTTGCGTTCTACACCACAGCAGCAAACGTGACGAACCTCGAGACCATGACACGCTCGAGCTTTGTCAAGTTTGTGCGCGACTGCGAGCTGCAGACACTGACGACACCAGTGCTCACCGAGGCCGACCTCGTCACGGTTTTTGCGACCGCGTGCGGCACGAGCAAGCTCATGACGTTCCAGCAGTGGGTCGCTGCGACGCAGCTCGTGCTCGAGCGTGCATTCCCAACGCAGGTGCGACCGACCTCCTGCACACGTGATGTTCGTTGGCAGGTGCTTGTATGGCTCTATACTAGTCGTGTGTGCTCACTTCAAACGCTGTCTAAGAGTAGTGTACGACTGCCGAAGCACTCGAAGCGCTCGTGAAGACGCACGTCGTTGCGCGCGCCAAGTGCATCCAAACCCAGAACCTCGCGCCCGACGTCTCGCTCCCACACGTCATGAAGCTCTTGCGCGAGCACATCTGGCAGTTCAAGCACATCTTTGCGCACTTTGGCATCCAGAGCCTCGTTGAGGTACGGTGCACTGGCTGCGCGCTCAACCCAAACGGCGCTGCTGACGCCAGTCGTTGCGAGCTACGCGCTTGGTATCACCACAAAACAGGCAAACTGATGATGTGCGTGGGCATGCGCTGTGTTCCTCGTGCTTGCAAGCAGGTGGACAGCAAAGTGACAGTCGACATGCACGAGTTCCTCTGCTTTGCGCGCGCCTTTGGTGCGTCTGCTTCACATGACGATTGCTCTCTGTTCATACACCACACACACTTCACCAAAACTGACTGCCGTGGTCGTGCGCTAGGAATCCTCCGCACAACTGAAACGCGTGATGGCGAGCCATACACGGCGCCGCCCATGACCGCGAGCGCAGCGATCCAGCCCATCAGTCTCATGGAGCTCGTGCGCGAGTTCTTTGCTGCAAAGCTCGACGTGAGCTTTGCAAACCCAGCGCGGCGCGACGCACCCGACCTCACGTTCCGCGAGTTCCTCCGGTGCGCCTTGCGCATTGCGCTCGCGATGCACGCGCATGACCCAGCGCGTGCTGCCGCGACGCGTGCAAACGGCATTGTCTCGACAAAGTTCGAGGCGCTCAAAGACGACGAGCATCGCGCAGGCGAGCGGTCGTACACGCCGCTGTACCACCGCCGCCAAAACGTGCTCGGGTCGTTGCCGACCAAGACATGCAAGATGACGAGCACATCGATTATCTCGCGCCTGCTGCGCACGTCGAGAGCCTTGATCAACAACCAGCAGCGCGAGACCAGCGCACCCGCACCCAGTAGCGTGCACGAGGACTGCAGCAGCAACCTTGTCGCGCCGATGCTCGAGCGCACAGCAACGACATTGCTCGGCTCGCCGCCTCGCTCGCCGATCCGCATCCTGTACGGACCACCGAGCAGTCCTGAGCGCCGCATGACTGCTGTCGCAACGCAATCCCCGCCAACGCAGTTTGTGCCGACGCGTCCGTCCACGACGCATCGGGCACGCGCACGACCTGTCACGTCGGGCGGCCCGCCGGTCATCCGCGTGCTTCGTCCGCCTGACGTCTGACAGCGCTGCGCGGATACCGGCGATGATGCAGCTCGTGGTCACGCTCTCGTCTCCACGACTCGCTACGCGAGGTCAGGGAACCCAAACGCTGCACGTAGCTGCATCGACGCGGTTGGGTCAAGCAGGCGCTCAGGTAGCTGGGATGTAGCGGTTCGAGCGACTGACGACACCGAGTCTGAGACGAGCGCAGTTGGATCCCACACGCGCAGGAACAGCAGGAGCTTCCGCAGTCGCTGCGCGATCTGGAACGACAACGACGACGCTGCGCCGCGCGACGCCCAGACTAGTGAAGGTCATACACAGAAGAAGCGCATCCAACGACATCAAATGAACCGACGAGATCCGACCAAGCAGTCAGTACGAGCACGCCAGTCTCCTCCTCGCAGTCGCAAGCAGCCCACACAATCGCAGCCGACGTACTTGATGCGACCATCGCATCGAAGAAGCGCGCAGCTGGGATCACGGACGCGTCGAACGAGTTCACGCGCATGTTGCGCCACGAAATTGCGACGGCTCGATCCACCTGAACATACACGAGACAGCCAGCACGCGAGTCGCACGACTCGGTCCGTATGAGCTCCACCATTCGCATCTATTCACACAGACGTGTCTAACGACGTGTACTCAGTAGCGATCACACAAACACGGACCTCGCCAACGTCGAGCAGCGCAAGCACAAGCGGCCTGATGGCGCCCATGCGGGTGTACATGTCGAGTCCAGCCTGCAACAGCGCGCGATTTGTCGTCGTTACGCTCTGCACGAGCAACTCGGCGAGCTCGAGCGAGTCGGCGAGGATGTTGTGCTGCAGGAACTGGAACAGCTTGTCCGACTCGTTCGATGCAAGGAAGGCTCGCGCAAGCGCCATGTAGCTGTCGCAGAACCATGTCCAGCAGCAAATAACAGATGCGCGCATGCTCAGTCCCGCCAACGCTCACCGATTCGTATAGCCAAGTAGACGCATACGTAATGATACAAACATGAACGCACGTACGTCAGCGTCTCAACGGGCACTGCGTTAAGCTGCAGGTTTCGGATATATTCGATGAGGTACTTGCTCAGTCGTCCGTTGACAGCGACCTGCGCACATGCGCGATGATGCAGTGAGCACTGAGTGTGAAAGGATACAGACAGACAGAAACGTTGCAGGTTGCACCCTGCTTGTCCACTTAACAGTCACGCACCGGAGAGTCTGGCAGCAACTTGCGCCACACGTGCTGGTCGAACTCGGATTGGTCGATGAGCAGGAACCCGTGGACGTTGCGGCTCGGCAGAGCGTTCGCGAGCGCCACTGACTTTGCTCGGCTCTCGGCAAAGAGGCGGCTGCGAAACGACGCAGTGCGTGCGACCCGAGGCGCGATGTCGCGTTGCGACGACGAGTGCGTCGACGTGACGGACCGCGCGCTGCTCTCGTCGTCGCTGCTCGTGTCGTTCGCCAAGTCGTTCGCCGTGCTCTGGTCCACGTCGTCGCGCGTGAACGTCTGCACGGCACTCAAGAGCGCCACAACGCCTGCGAGCGTCAGGTCCTGCTCTTGAAGCCGCTCGCACACGAGGCCGAGTGCGAGCGTCTTTGCAAGCACTTCGTCTCCGCGTCGCAGCAGGAACGGCAGCACGTCTCGGTGGCGCGCACACGAGCGGCACACGCCGCGCAGGTTCACCTGCAGCTTGAGCACTTCGACGTGCTCCGTCGCGTCGGAGCTGCCCTTGGTCCTGAACGACCGTTGCACGAGGTTTGGCGACAGGAAGCGCCATCGCGAGAAGTAGTGGCCGTCTGCGTTGACGTCGTGGTGGTGGTCAACTTTCCCAAGCGTCATCACAGTCATCGCACGCTCGAGCCGTCGAACGCTTCGCTGTGGCTTTGCGCTGCTCTCACCTGCACCAGAGTTGCTTTTGCCATCCCCGCCATCATCGCCATTGTCATCGACATCCATCTCGTTCGCAGCACGCAGCCTCCCAAGTGTTGCTGCATCGAGCATCGCGTGACGCGCTTGCGTGTCTTCGACACTGCGCGCACGCCGGATGTGGTGCTGCGACGCCGCGTCATATACAGACAACGATGGCGTCGCAGCGTCGAGCGCGTCCAAGTCGAACGTAACATCATGCTCCGAGAGCTCGTCCGAGAGTGACGACGACGACCGCGACGACCGGTGCTGCCACGACTGCGTGCTGTGTGCTCGCACCTGCGTTGTGCGCAACGAGATCGGCAGTGGATGCGAGAACGGCTCGCGACTGAGCGCATCGTCGCTTCGGACGTCAAAGAAGAGGCTCACACTAAAGTCGAGACTGTGGCACGCGAGCAAGTTGTCGACGACCGAGTACTCGAGCGCCGTGCCGGGCGGCAGCATGAGCTCGTGCGCGCGCACGCACGACACACGGCTGCGCTCGACTCGGTACAGTAGCAGCTTGCTCGCGCGCGTGTCGCCGTAGACTGCAAAGAGCTGACCGTAGAGCGGTGCGAGGAACAGGTCGCGCTGGCTTACAGTCGACGAGAACACGAGCCGCGGGAGCTTCTCGACATTCGTACCATGCAGTGCGTACGGTACGATCTCGTTTGCGCGTGAGCCCGTGCTCACGACGAGCACACCGTGCGACGGCGCGTACCAGAACGAGTGGATGTACACACCAAGCGCTTTGTGCAGCGCGCAGCTGCGACGCTTGGCCGACACGCGGTATTGCTCGATGCCCATCTTCGTGACGAGGAACAGGTCCTGCGAGCTCTCGGGCGTGCTCGAGTGCGTGTTCCACACAACACCGTCGTGCAGGATGCGGTTCCCAGCCGTCGGCTTGCACATGATCCAGAACTTCTCGCGCGTCGCGAGCTGCACGACCTGCACTTCAATGTCGCTCGTCTGCACGGCAATGTACTCGCGGTCGAGCGACAGCCGCACGAGCACGACGGGGTCGACGCGGTCGCTGTTCGCGCGACGGATCCTGCGACCGTTGCTACTGCCATGTAAAGTCGGTGGAGCAAAGTCGTAGAGTGTCGTAACGCCACAATGTACGCCAACGTTCTCTTTGTCGTCATCGTTGTCGTTGTCACTGCCGTCGCTCTCGTCGTCGTTCGAGTCATCGCTGTTGAAGGCGCGATCGAGTACTGGAGCGTCGCGCTCTGTCGATGCAGTCGTGCTGCTTTGACGTCGTGCACGAATGACGCGCTGCGTACTTGACCGTCTCTCTGTCGACGACGTGTCGAGCGACGTGTCGAGCTCGATCTGGCGCAGCTTGCGCGAGTGCAGCGACAGCACGAGCACACTGCGATGCGCTTCATCGTACCACGCGTGGCGCGCATCGCCGACATACTCGACGCCACCGCGCGCGCTCAGATACAGGTGGCCACTATCGTCGGTGTCATCGTTGGTGTCGACGGCATGGCGGTGTTGCACGACGGCAGCTGCAGCAGCAGCACCTACGTCGCAACGACGCATGAGGATCCAGAAAGTGGTGCCTTCAATTTTGCCTTGTTTTCTTCGGCACAAGTGCGTACTGCGTCGTACGGTAAAAGTACGAATATCGACATGCACTGTCGCAATTATACTCAGTCTGCAACAACAGCAGCAGCAAGCACGTCACTGCACGAGCTGTTGCGTTCGCGTGCTTGGTGCCCACGCGCGTCTCTCTCTACATCTCCATCTCTTGGTGTGTATCTACGCGTGCGAGCACTCTCCCCCTTCTCCACCGTCCGTTCTTCGTTCTGCGTGAGCCAGCGCGCGCGAGATGTTTCTCCAGTGGATCGCCAAGTGCGAGCTCGTGCCGCTCTCGGCCGACTCGTACGTACTCAAGGTACGGCGCTACTTGGTCGCGACCACATTCGCTCGACCACACGTGGGTCAGTCGATGCTAGACGTACTACCGACCCATGCTAACTACTGCGCGCCTCTCTTTCTCTATCGCTCACATGCTCGCCGCTCGCTCGCTCACCTAAACAGAAATTCTCGGACAAGTGCCAACGCGGCATGTGCGCCATGGTCGTGACGTTCTTGAGCGGAGACGGCGTCGACCTCACCGATGTGCTGCCAAGCGGACACCACATTCGCTGGGCTATGGAGGTGATCGGTCACTCGTTTGCACTCAGTATGGAGGACGCCGATGTGATCGCCGGCGCGCTCAAGATCTACGAAAAGTGGCTCGGCGTCGACCCTGCAGCAGCAGTCACGACGAGCGGCAGCAAACCAAAGGACCTGCGACCAGCGTGCATGGCCAAAGTCGAACAGACGTTCATCCAGGACATGCTCGGCCACATGACGCTGTTGTTCGAAGAGCGCACAGACGCGGCGTCGCGCTCGAGCGACGCACTCGTGGCCAAGCATGTCTCGCTCTGCATCAAGTACGTCCCGACGTCACGCCCGCTCGCTACGTGTCGGCTTGCTTGATGTGTGCGTGCATGCGTCCTGCCTTGTTCACGATTGCTATCCACGCGCCTCACGCTCTGCACCTGCCTGCTCCTGTGTCTATGTGCGCGTGTGTGCCGTGTGTCCTGCTAGAGCGCTCGACGTGATCGACGCGCTCGTGAAGCGTCGCGGCAGTGCGCTGTCGCCGCAGACGTGGGAGCGCATCATCCGCCTGCTGCTCGGTGCAGCCGACGGCGTGCTGCACAACCCGAAAGGCGCGCTCGGGAACCAACTGTGCGGACAGCTCACGCGCATGCTGTTTGAGGTCTATTTGCGGTCTCTGCCGCTTTGCGGCCCGCGCGTCGAGACGTGGAGCTTGCTGCAGAAGTTCTGCCGGCGCTGGACGCAGCGCATCCTCGTGATCGAGCAGTGGAACGCGGCGACGCTCGCACTCACGAAGAGCCTCATGCGGCAGATCAGCTCGCCGGACGCGAGCAAAGAGGTCGAGATCGTCTGGGCCGAGAACCGCCTGCAGTCCAAGTTTGAGTGCGTGACGCTTGTTGTCCTCCTGCAGTTGGAGCTGCTTGCGTCGCATTGCAACTGCATCGGCGTGCATGCGCATGATTAATTCACGCTCGCTCGTGGCCACTCGCTTGCTCGCTCTACCACAGACTCGAGAGCTCGCAGCTCGCGTACGCATGGCATCGGCTGCTGCGCGTGATTGGCCACGCGTCCAGCATCTCGGATCCGGATGTGTACCTCGCAGCGATTGTACGACTGTTTGTTGCGCGTCGTCGCAGTTGCTAGCGTCTCGCAGTCACGTACTGACGCGTTCGTGTCTATGTGTGTGAATGTGTATGTGTATGTGTGGACCACCTGACAGAAAGGCATCAGCCGTCTTGCCGACGAGTTCACACGCACCGAGCAGCTACCGCGCGTCAAGTGGGAGCAAGTGCTTGGCGCACTCAACTCGGCGCTGCCGCGCGACAACTCGATCTTTACAGCTGTCCCGAACGGCGGCAGCGCCGAGCACGACGCGCTCGTAAAGGAAGTAACTGGCAGCAGCCTGCAGCCGCGGTCGCCGCCAGACATCAACACGATCCTGCGGCTCCTCGGACCGTGGCTCTTTGACGCGTGTCTGACCCGCAAAGCACGCTTCGACGCTGGCCGGAGCGAAGCGCTGCGCTGTCTCGGCAAGCTGCTCTGCCAGGTCTCGGGTGGCCGCTCGAAGCGCGTGAACTGGGCGTACGGCATCCGCAGCCTCATGGCGCTGCAGACTGCGCTGCTCGACGACGACGAGCGCATCAGCGCATCAGCGGTCTTCAACTGGTCCAAGGTCTTTGGACTTTACGGCAATCACACACTCCGCGGCGCTGGGGTCATCACTGGACCGTTCCACAAAGCTGTCGAACGCATCTTCCGGTGCGTACCCCCTTTCTCTCTCTCTATGTCGCTCTCGCTGTGCTGCTGCTGTGTGCGTGCTTGTAATGACTGAAGTAGGGCGAGTGACATCTGCGACTCACGACTGGTGTCGCCTGCATGCTCTGCCTCTTGTGTGACGCTGCAGTGCGGCTGAGCGCCGCGAGGTGGCGACGTCGCCTAATGCCAAAGCGACCGACAGCGCACGGCGCGGCGCTGACCCGTTCTACACGCAGGACGAGCACACGATCGGCGGAATCCCGGTTGTGCTGCTACGCCGCGCTGCGATCGAAGCGTGCAGCTCGTTGCTTACGCTGCACGCACACCTCCCGGTACGACTGCAGGCGCTTGAGCTTGTTGACGTGTTGTGTGTACATGTGTAGACATCGCCACACTTGCGAAGGCTGACAGTCGTCTCTTTCTATCTCTCTCGCTCGCTTGTGCCACTTTGCTTCATCAACTGCGGCGCTACTCACGCAGCGCCACTTTATCAAGGAGGCCGAGCGCACAGTCGTAATGCCGTCGATGGCTGGCATCCCGGGGCTCTACTCGAGTTTGCCCAAGTACACGAGCTCGAACGTCGTAGCGCTGCTTATGAACGCGATCAAGACCGAGGCCGACCCGACGAACCAGCAGATGATGATGTGGCTCCTCACAGTTGCAATCCAGCAGGAGGCATCGTACTGGGCGAGTGGCTTGGCGTCGAGCCGCAACTCGCAAGTGCCAATCACGATCTTGCTCGTCTGCACGATCGTGAGCAAGTCGGCGCGGTACAAGCCACAGGTGCTCTTCACCGCGTTCGACTGCTTGCGCCACCTCTCGCTCGTGTGCGACGAGCTCTTTGCACACGCGACGAGCTCGGTCGTGCACATGGTCAACACGTGCTGCGACTTCATTACAAACAGCGCGCCGATCCTGCGCTCGAGCCGCGCTCCGTTCTACTTGGATTCGCTCATGGCTGCAGCGTACCACTGCATCATTGAGTGGCTCGTTGCGGCGCCGCTGCTGCTGAGCAAACCGCCAGTGATCACGAAGATCATTGCGACCGTCGTTGACGGCAACGACCGCATTCAGTCGTTCACGTCTAAGAGCACGGCAGTCGCGGTGCGTGAAGCCGCACAGAAGCTCGTGAATATGCTCATGAAGCACCACATGGCGCAGTCGGCGACCGGCAGGAGCTCGCGCTCGTCCGTGCTTAACGAACTGGTGCGTGTGCATGCGAGCGTCGTCAGCGCGCTTTTCAAGATGTGATTGGCGAGCTGGGCGGTCGATGTGTGTCGATGTAAACTGACGCGATGTCTGCCTCTCTCTCGTGCGCGCGACCGATAGTCGGTGTTGACCGACCTGTGCGGGGACGCGGCGCCGGACGTGCTCCGCCACTGCCGCTTCTTCTCGATCAACAAGAGCTCGATCTTGACAGTGATCGAGAAGCCGGCGAGCGCGCCGGGACCGGGCGAGGCCATCATGATCATGCGTGACGCAACTGGGCGGTACGTCTGGCGTTCGCGGCCACGGTACTGCGACGGCCCGCGGCCACGCACGCTCGACGAGTTTGAGGCGTACGTCGAAGCGAGCACTGCAGCGGCTGCGTCGGACACGGACGACGCCGACTCGGACGGCTCGGACGACGCCGGCGCGGATGATGCTGCACGGTTCGGCCAGAACGACCCACTGCTGCAGGCGATTCGCGACACGCAGAGCAAGAATACGATGATGAGCTGGCGCTCTGGTGCAGCAGCGAACGCGGGCAACGGATCGTTTGGCGGCGCTGAGCTCGAGTCCAACGCGGTGCTCGCTGGCGAAGGCAACTCGGGTATGAGTTCGGTGAACGAGCGCCGTGCGATGGCGGCTGGTCGGGACGAAACGCGCGAGGCCCAGGACGTGATCTTCATGGACTTGCTCGACTACCAGAGCCGCGAAGACAGCGCGTCGCGCCAAGCGAGTCGTGTGCGGTCGATGCAGTGCGTGACACCGACGCCACCCGTGAAGGACCCGAGTCTGCAGTCGTGGGAGACTGCGCGACGCATGATGACGGAACTCGGCTTCCTCTCGGTGCGCAACTGGGGCTCGGTGTTTGCGATGGATGCAACGAGCGGCCAGCTGCTGCACGACCTCGCAGTGCTCGACCAGCTCCCGGACCGCGAGACGTTTGAGATCGCGGTCGCGTACGCTACGAGCCTCGGCTCAACGGGCGGCTACGACAACGTGCGTGTCGTGAGCAGTTCGGACGTCAGTGCAGGCACGATCGCGCTCTCGGTCGAGTACGAGCAGTTCTTGCGCGCACTCGGCGAGCGCATCGACACGGTGCACCACGCAGGATACACTGGGAGCCTCGACACGATGCACACGAACGGCAAGGTGCTGTACCACGCGCAGTACAGCCACGAGGCGTGCTTTTACGTCCCGACGCTGTCACTTGCATCAGAGCGCGCAGCAGCAACCGAGTCGGCACTCGACGCGCTCAGTCTGCTCGAGCGCGCAAACGTCATGATCCTCTGGAACGAGAGTCAGCAGAAGTACCGACCTGGGAGCGTGCTATGGGACACGGTCTTCAACCTCCCAACGCCGACGTCGCGCGTATTTCTGATCATCGACCCGCTTGGGAACGACCTGTACTGCGTGCACGTGTCGCACGAGTCGTCACCGCTGTTCAACCAGCGCGACGTGATCACGAACGACGAGGACAGCTGCGTCGACGACGGCGAGGTGTACTGCTCGCGCGTGCTCGGACCGCTCCAGGATGGCATGGTCGTGAACGGTGCGTGGCTCGCACCGCTCGTGCGGCAGACTGTGATCAACGCAGCGATGCTCTCACGCGCGTTCCATCGGTACCAGTACGACATTGGCGCGATCGCAACGTCGCCAGTTGGACCCGAGGCGAACCGCGCAGACGTGATCGCATCAGTCGTCGAGAAGCACATGCGGCCAAAGCTCCCAGGCGACTTTTACGGCGGACTCTTCACGGACCTTGCAGCTGCGAGCAGCTACGCGCGCGACTGAGTTGACCGACGAGTTGATGGGACTTCACACTAACAAGTTGTTTGGAGAGAGAGAACAGCTGCAGTAGCAGCAGCACACGTATTGGCTTGACATGGAATATGGCGTGTGCATGTCGTAGGGTTTGCATTGACTTGAGTTCGAGTGCGACGTGACGAGCTGTTGCTGGCTATGACCTACCTGGCCTGTCTCGTTTGAGCAGCAACATGTACTGGAGCTATTCCGAGGGCGACTTGTACTGCTATTCCAAGGGCGAAACGGACTGCGAGCGACTTTGTTGTACGTCTTGCATGTAGGTTGAAGACTCCATTCCAGTTCTCGCCGAGTTGCACACGACTGACCGACGATGAGCGCGAGCAGCAGTCGCGTGTCGTTCCGGATGTCGTCGCCGCGTGCGCTCGCCAAGGGGCTGGGACTGCACCACGCCGCGAGCAAGGAGCAGACGATCGGCGGCGTCGTCGTCTCGAGCGAGGTCAATGACGCCAAGATCATGGAGGGCCACCTGTTTGTGCGCATCCACGTGCGGCGCCGGCGCTACTGCGTGCTGCGCGGTCGCGCGCTCCTTGTGTTTGACAGCAAGGACGACGAGCTGGCGAGTGCCGCAAAGGGCAGCAGCACTGCTGGCGCAAAGAAAGTTATCACTGTCGTCGGTGTGCGGAATGCCACTGAACTCGACAAGGCCGTGCGCGCGTCGCTGCTCGGACTCGGCGGTCACGCCAGCAGCCTCGACAACGCGCTCGTGATCAGCACGCAAAAGTCCAAGCTCGTGGTCGTCGAAGCCGAGACGCCGACCGAGAAGCAACGCTGGCTCCACGCCATGTCGTGCCTCAACTTTGCGTCGAGCACGAGCGAGAAATCGGTCTTTGCTGCGATGCTGCAGGACAGCGCGAGCTTTGACGCCCACGTCGCTGTGTCGCTGCTGCACCAGTACCGCGACAACGCAGTCGCGACCGAGCTCGTGATCGATCGCCTCGCTGAGTACGCGGATCGCAACATTGACGACGTCGAGTTCTACATCCAGCAGATCATGCACCTCGTCGTGAACGCCGAGCTGGCGACGCCCGAGAAGCTCGTGCACTTGCTCCTCTCGATCTGCAAAGCGAAAGCATACGTCGAGCACCTCGGGAACTGCATCCACCTCGCGCTGCAGCTCTTCTGGCTCCTCGAAGCCAAGATTGAGGACAAGGACCCACGCACGTACAACCTGTGCGCCAAGCTGCTCATGTCGATCGAAGCCAAGGTCGTGAACCAACACTTTGAGCTGCCCGAGCGTGACAGCACTAGCAGCAGCAGTGGAAGTATTGGCGGGACGAGCAGCAACGGCGCCGTCTCGACGCTGCTCATGGAGATCCCAGGGATGCGCGAGCGGTTGCGCGTGATGAGCCTCGACGCCACTGGGAACCAAGCGAGCGCGTGCAGCACGGCAGCGAAAGCAGCAGCAGCGACTCGCCCGGAAGAGCCGTCGTCGACTTTGACAACGAAGCGATCACTGACGATCGACACGAGCGACGCGACACTTAGCCTTGACGACGCACCGACTTGTACCGAGTCAGTAACCTGTGAAAGCGCAGCAGCGCTCGAGCCACCGACTGTAGTGCTTTCACCGGACGACGCAAAGCTGCAGCGCGAGCTCGCGCTCAAGTGGATGGAGAAGGAGCGGCTGAAGCGGTACAAGTACTTCCACGAACAGCGCGACTTTGTCAAAGCGCTCGCCGACATTTCGGAGAAGATGCGGCTCGTCGATCCGCCGCACGAGCGCAAACAGCACTTGCCAGTCGCGCTCGAGGCGCTCGTGATCCCCGATATGGCGTACATTCCACTTGGCCGCGTCTCGGACCGATTCTGCCGCATCACGCGCGTGCTCAAGGACGAAGGTACCGTGTTCTCGACGCACAGCCGCGCGCCGTGCTTGCTCTGCTTTGAGGTGATCGAGGACCACGTGAACGCTGCAGGGCACCGCAGCTCGATCTCCAAGACACCGTCGTCCGTATCGTCGTCGACTGCAGCGACTGCGAGTCCGCGCTGGAGCCGTCGAAGCGCCCGCTCGTCCGATGCATCTGAGATCGACGAAGAAACCGAGATCGTCGGCTTGATCAAGAAGTTCTCGATCAACGGCAAGCTCATCTGTGTCGATGAGCACGCACCGAGCGGCGGCGGCGACACTAGCGATGCGATCGGCGACGGCAACGCGACGGAGCCACGCGATGCATCGGCGACGCATACGGAGGCGCTCGCAGCGCTACAGGAGCTCGAGCGGCAGCTCGACATTGCAACTGTGCGAGCGGTCGGTGAGAGCGACTGCAGCAGCGGAAGTGCACTGCCACTGCCGCCACCTGTACTGCTTACGCGTGAGGAGATGCTGTGCTCGGCTGCATCGAGTTCGCTTGCAGTGTCGTCAAACGGCTCGATGCACGACGAGACGAGCTTGATCCGACGCCACTCGCAGAGCGCGTACGAGGGCGGCCTCGCCAAGATGATGATCGACGGCGGCGTCTTTGGCGAGAGCTGGACGGACAAGAAGGTACGTAAACAGCGACGAACAAGTGATTGCTCGGTCGTGTTTCGTCGTCGGTTGTCTGCCTGCAGCTGTCTACACACATGGACTTATACAAACGCGTTGTTCGATGTGTCGATTACAGGAACGGATCCGTGTGTCGTCACCGTACGGCCATCTCCCAGGTTGGAACATCATCTCCCTGGTGCGTATGCAAACAGGCGTACTGCGTCTCGTAGAAGATCAATGACTCTCTTTGATATCGTAATTCGACTGAACTGCGATTGACACTCCCGCCTTACGTACTCGCTCACTCTAGATCTCAAAGAGCAACGACGATATTCGGCAGGAGGTCTTTGCAATGCAGCTCATCACCAAGTTCCAGGACATCTTTCGCGCGAATGACCTCCCGCTCTTTCTGCGGCCGTACCGCATCGTCTCGACTGGCAAGACATGCGGCTTGCTCGAGACAATCACAGACGCGCAGTCGCTCGACGCGCTCAAGAAGCAGCGCGACTACCGCGGCTTGCGCGACCACCTCGAGCGCACGCACGGCGGCGCAGCGTCACGCGCGTTCAAAGTGGCGCAGCGCAACTTTCTCCACAGCCTCGTCGCGTACTCGCTCGTGTGCTACCTCTTGCAGATCAAGGACCGGCACAACGGCAACATCTTGCTCGACACGGACGGCCGCCTCGTGCACATTGACTTTGGCTTTTTGCTCGGCATCGCACCCGGTGGAAGCTGGAGCTTTGAGACCGCACCGTTCAAGCTCACAAAAGAGATGGTCGACGTGCTCGGCGGCGTATCGTCGAGTCTCTTTGGCGACTTTGTCATGCTCTTTGTGCGCGGCCTGCTCGCGGCGCAGCGCAGCGCCGAGCAGATCATCACGCTCGTCGAGATCATGATGCGCCACTCGTCGTTTCCGTGCTTCCAGGACCGCGACGTTGGCCGCGACTTGCAGCGGCTGCGCGCGCGGTTCCTTCTGCCGCTCTCGACCGAGCAGCTTGTGAAAGCGAGCATGAAGATGATCAGCGCGAGCTACAAGAACGCGTGGACGAAGCGCTACGACCAGTTCCAGAAGCTCACGAACGGCATCCTGCCGTAGGACGCGTCAGTTTGGAGCGTCTGTCACTTGGACACCTCAAACGGATGCATTGGATGAGAAGGAGGAAGACGACAGGAGGGAGGACGGAGAGACGGGAATGTACTGTTACGATCGCTGCGGGTCGTAATCAAACTGCGAGAGACTCAGGTCCTGGATGTCGTACTCGGACATGCCGCCTTGTCCTACTGCTGACGGTAGTAGAGCGCGTGTCGGCATTTCTGTCTTGATGTGTGGTGCGCTCTGCTGTTGTTGGTGCGGTGGCGGGTACGCTCCCATACGTGTCGGAGGTGGTGCGTTTGTTCCGAACGTGTGTAGCGGCTGGCGCGGTGGGTACTGCTGTGCTCCAAACGACGATGACGTGTTCGCTGCAGCAGGTGATGCATGGTTCTGCATCCCTGAAGATGGTGGCTGGTGCATCTGCTGCTGCTGCTGCTGTTGCATCACTGGCGCGTTTGCCGATGTGGGTGGCGGGCGGTTCTGCATCGGCGCATTTGGCGGATACGCTCGCTGCTGCTGCTGCTGTTGTCCAGCATGCCCAGACATCACGCCTGATGATACGTGGCATGACATCCCAGAGTTCGACGGATACGTTTGCTGTTGCTGCTGGTGATGCTGGGGTCCGAGACCCGGACTGCCGGTCGCAGTTGCCACTGCCTGTCGCTTGTTCATCTCTGCCGCCTGCATCGCCGAGATCCGAGACGCGACCGAACTGATCGATGACGCGCCTGCCGCAGCTGCAGCGCCAGTCGCGTTCCCTTGCATCTGTGCGTACGGTGACGACGTCTGCAGTCCGTTGGTCGGGCGAGACGGCGTCTGGCCGTTCGGCATCGCCTGCCCATTCACCATCGACTGCGCTCGCTGTTGCTGCTGCATCTGCGGTGTTGAAGTGTGCTGCGGATGGTCATTCATCGCTCGAGCAGGCGACGCCGCAGCAGTAAGCAGTGTCGGTGCACCAGACGCTGACACTGCAGCGACACCAGGCGCTCGTCCGCCCATCTCTGCAGGTGACTCGACGTTCGTCAATATTGGTGCGCGGTTCGAGTGCACTTCTTTGATGTGCTGTCACACGTACACGAAGCACACGCAGACCAGTCGCAGACACACACCACACATTACACAATGTACAATCCAGTTGTCAGTCACACAGCGCTGTGGCATCGTACTAGGATCTACTCGAGTCAGCGAGTGGACGTACCTCGCGGTCGTAGCACGAGTTCCCGAGGTACTCGCCGAACAGGCGCAGCGCGCGCTTCCTTGCGTCCGAGATGCTTGCCTGACGTATGCGTCGCATCCGATGAACAAACGAGCGTGAGCCGCATGCGCGACGCAGTGATTCGGCCAGGAGCCACACGCACGTAACCACACAGGACGCGATTCGTACCTTCTTTGCCTGCTCGATCGCAGCACCGAGGTCTCGCTGGCCATCCGACTGGCCAAAGCCAAAGTCCTCGTGACTCGAGCCGTCCTTGAGCTCGATGCGCATGTGCGAGCTGTAGCCGAGGTGCCATCGATCGCCCTTTTGGATGCGCTAGTGTGGGGCGCCACAAACGAGCATTCATTCACACACATACACTGCAGCGTCAGTCATTGCTCACACCCTTTTGACTCCTGTGCATGTAGCCATTCATACACACAAACACGTACGTATTCCTCTTTGCACTCGAGCACGCGACAGGACCAGCCGTTGAAGCCAAACGCTTGGTTCGCAAGCTCGATCGCTTTGCAGCTCTCGATGTACGTGAGTCGCATGCCACCCGGCCCGGGACGCCGCGTCAGGTGGTTCTTTCCGAGCTTCTGGTGCAAGAACGCATTCACGTTCTGCTCCTCTTTCGTCTCGAATCCGATGTTGCCGAAGCGGGTAGTGCTGCCGCCGATACCGGCGTTCGCTGTGAGGCTCTGCAGCAGTTCTTTCGCGACGAGCTCGGCGACCATGAGCTTCATCTCGTCGCTGAGCTCGGTTGCTGCAGCAGGTGCTGCCGTGCTGGACTCGCGCTTGGTTTCGAGCTCATCGAGACGTCGCTTCATGCTTGAGTCGAGCTCGATTGTGCGCGGTTGTCTGCGACTGCAATTGTGACGTCGAAGGATGAATGCGGTGTTGCTGACCGATTTCAGTCGAGTATTGCCAGTTGCAGCTCGATGCGCGAATGATGGTCGCTGTCGTCTCACATTTGAAATTCGTAATGACGTTATTTGCAGATGTAGTCGTGTTTGTATTGAAAGAAACAATCATAGTCCTGCTTGCATCTATAGCTATAAAACTGTATAAAACTACAGAAACAGCAGCAAGGTATGTTTAAATGTATTAAAACACCGCAAAATCGTTCGATTGTGCATTTACAGCCGCGTGGCGGCACAGCTCGATCCTCCACGCGTCCCTCGCACTCACGCTCGCTCATTCCACGATCTCCGCACAAGCAGCACAAGCAGTTCCCCTCTTTTCGTCACATCCACTCGCATTAGCATCATGTCGGACGTCAACACGCTCGTGCTCCAGCCGCTGCAGCAGTTTGTCAAGAACAGCATTCACCTCGTCAAGAAGTGCACCAAGCCGGACCGCAAGGGTGAGTCCTAGCACTTCATAACTCTGTGTGAAGGAAGTACTTGCGACCGCATGCTGTGTCTGTGTCGTCAATGTGTGTGCGCGAGACACTAACGTCTATTCGCCTCTCTTGCTTACACTCTTGCGACGCTATAACGACTGCAGAGTTCACGCGCATCGCTGTCGCGACGTCGGTCGGATTCCTCATGATGGGCTTCATCGGCTTCTTCGTCAAGCTCGTGCACATCCCGATCAACAACATTCTCGTTGGCGGCAGCGCGTAAGCAGCCAACCATCTGCATCGGCGCCGAGCGCAGTGCGTGTGTGCATGTCGTCGGCGATGCGAGTCAACTGCAGCAGAAGTGAGCGAGCGAGAGCGAGAACACACAGACGCGAGGGCAGGACGAGCGCAAAGCGGCGGAGCGAAGCTGCTCTTGTGCTTGCGTGCGAGCAGGTCGCGACGCACAGGAGCGAGTGAGGGAGGGGCAGCGCGCAGAGGACCTCGAGACGGCTTGCTTATTTATGGTCCGCCTGCTCGCGTGAGCTTCTCGCACATCTCTCTCTCTCCTTTCACTAGCTCATGCGAGCGTCTGCATCTCGCGCGCCGCTCTACGTCGTATGCACACTGCGCTGGTAGCGGCTCGCGAATCAATAGACACCCGTAGTTTGCCTTTTCAGGTTCTGCTCTCGCCTGTCTGCGACGTGTGCGAACTGCTGCTGTGAATGGTCGCGTATTCTCGGCTTTGACGCTTTGCCAGCACAGTGACGACTCGGCAGGCACACGTGCAAGCAACAACGCAATGGACGCGCTCGATCCGCTGACCCAGGAACAACGAGCTGCTGCAGCTGCGCGCGAGTGCGAGCGGCTCTGTCGCACGAACGGCAACTCGCTCACGACGCGCGCATTTGCCGCACAGCTGGGCGATGACGATGGACGCGTTCTCAGTATCAGGCGCGGCGCTGACGTACGTGAATTCGTCACTGAGCTGCTCGCGTCTCATGATGAGGACCATGGCCGTTGCAACTCGCACACGACATGCACGCACTAACTCCACGGCATCTCACATACCGTGCACATCTGCAGCGCGTCTTTGGGATCGAGGATCGCAAGTTCCTGAGCAAGCAAGCAGCCGACTCGCGTCTGCCAGGTGAGTTCTCACACACACATCATCGACGACCACCTTATGCGCACGCCGCCGAGCTGACTGGACGTCATCATAGCCGCACAGATGAGCGGCAGTGCGCTATCCCTGCAGCGCGCGATCGAGATCGGCGACCTCGCACTTGTGCGCAAGCAGCTCGCAGTGCAGCTCGGCGACGCAGTCGTGCGCATGCGCAACTGCCACGGCGAGACGCTGCTGCACACGGCAGTGCTGCACGACCAGCTCGCGATCGCACAGACGCTGTTGCAACACGGCGCGTCGCCGAGCGACGAGCTGCCGTGCCATGAGACGTCCGAGTCGACGCTCGAGAGCGTCGCGCCGCGCACCGAGAACTTTCGCTACAGCCGCGTGCTGAGCGCTGCAGAGGCGACACCAGTGCATTACGGTGCGTCATGTGTATACGTGTGTGTGTGGTCGCGACGCTACCATCTGACTGTTGCAAGCGACTTCTGCTATGGCTGTGATGTCGACGTCCCCCTCCTATAGCGTGCGCAGTCGGGAACCTCGACATGCTCAAGCTCTTGTTGTCGCCACGGGCAACGACAACTCCGTTCGAGGTCCGACGTCCCGGCAGTCTGCTCATCTGGGCGATCACATGCGGCCACGCGCCGATCGTCGAGCACCTCGTGCTGAAGAAGCGCATCGAAGCCGACTGCTTTGACGAGGATGGTAACAACGCAGTTGGCATCGCTGCGCTCGTGCTCGGCGGCAATACGAACAGCGCTGCAAGTTCAAGCGCATCTGTACCAGCAAACGCCAAATCGCTGTCGGTGCTCAAGCAAATCCTCAAGCTGCTGCTGCGCCGCGATGGCATCGACGTGAACCACAAGAACATGTACGGCCTCACGCCGTTCGACGTCGCCGAGAGTCCTGCTGTGAAGCGGCTGCTTGCGCAGTTTGGCGGCATGACGGCGCGCGTACTCGGCACCGAGAAGCTGCTGCAGTGGGACCGCGAAGCGTTTCGCGTCGAGGTGACGTACTCGCGCGATCGACTCCGGCGCACGATCGTGCTGCGCGACACTCCAGCTGCAGGTGTCGCTTCTGCCTCAAGTTCAGCAACAGCAGTAGACGCAACGTGCTCAAGCGCTTGACTGCGCTCTTGCAGGTCAGTGCTTGCTCGTGCCAACAAGGTTCTTGGGCGGTACGGTCGTGACGTCCACGCGCGTCTGCGTCTTTGTCTTCAACTTCGTTTTCTTCTTGCACGCAGTTTTCTTGTGATAGCGCTTGCTGAGGCCGCTCGCGACGTCTGCGACAAAGTCGTCAAGTTTCTTCACAATGTCGCTGTTCTCTGCGATGCGCGCAAACAGGTACGGCGAGAAGCCGTTGATGTCCTCGATGTCGAGTCGCACCTTCGCAGTCACGAGCAAGAACTCGACGACCTCGGTGTAGCCCTTGAAGCACGCAATGTGCAGTGGCGTCCAGCCCTCGACGTCCTGATGTGTCGTGTCGGCACCGAGCTCAACGAGTTGCGCAACAAGCTCGAGGTACCCGCGCAGCGTCGCCCACGCGAGCGGCGCGAGCCCGTCGCCGTCTGCGAGGTTCACATCGGCGCCGCGCTTGAGCAGTCGCCGTGTGAGCGCTTTGTTGCCCATGACGATCGAACTGATGAGCGGCGTCATGAGCGTGACGTCGTCCTGTAAATCAAAGTCCGCGCCGCGATCGAGCAGCAGGCGCACGATCGGTTCGTGCTGCTGCTGGATCGCAATATTGAGCACGAGCTGTCCATGCGGGTCGCGCGCGTTCACGTCGCCGTGTCGGATGAGCATGCTGTGGACCTGGAGGATGTCGCCATCCCAGACCGCCTCGGCCATTGTCGCAATGATGCACGGCATCCACGCAAAGTGTCGCCGTGCGAGCATGCGGCAGAACGTCGTGCATGTCCACTTGCGCTGGACGCGGAGCTGGTAGCCGGGCCGCGACTTGCTCGCGATGCGCTCGCGCAGGTGCTCGACTGCGTCTTGGCGCCGCGAAAAGTCCTGCTGCACGTACTTGAAGTGCTCGAGGTCGATGCGCGGACCGTTCGCCCACGCGTGACCGATGTGCTTTTGCGCCACGACTGTGTGGCCGTCATAGTCTGCAGGCTTGGTCGGTCGCGGCACAAACTTGGGCGGTGATCGACTGCCTACCGCGACCTTCGCCGGTCTCGCTCCATCGCCGTCGCTTTCATCGTCACCATCTTCTTCATCGTCTTCGCCCTCTTCATCTTCGTCTTCGTCTTCATCATCGTCACCTTCGCCTTCACTTTCGTCGTCGTCATTTGCCTCTCCTGGGTCATCATCGTCTTTGTCGTCATCTTGCGTCTCCGGCTTGGCTATTGCGACCGCGACCTTCCCACCTATCCCGACTGCCATGCTTCTCTCTGTCGGCACTCACACGAGCAACACACACTTCGCTTGTGCTCGCTGTCGCAGTCTGCACGCACAACTCGCAGTTGAAGTCGGTCGCAATTGCGTGCAATCGCAAACCAAAACGTCACAAATGCGGCTTTTCGCACACATTCGGACACTTCACAAATTACACGAGTCCGCAATGCACTGAGACCGCAACGATGCAGTTCCGACCCGCGCCGAGTCATGGTAGCGATCGCGAGCTGCACACTCCCAGTGAGTTGCTGCAGCGGCCACGCGCTGGCGACGCCACGCACATCAAGCCGCTGCACCAGCAACTCGCCGCGCCATCACAGCCAGTTCAGCCAGGCTGTCTGCTCGCAATCAGTGCGAGCACAAACCAGGTCAAGCAACATGGCGTGAGGCGGCATGTTCAAGCAGCTACAGGCAAGCGGAAGAAGCGTGTGACACATAAGGATGCGAGCCTCGCTCCTGAGCCTGTTGACTACCTCAAGTTGCGCCGCACAGAGCAGAGCAAGCAGGCACTGCTACGCAATCGGCAGGTCGTCCAGGAAATCGTCTCGCCTACGCCGCTGCCATCGACGTCAATCCACGCTAACGCACCACAGCGCTCGTTCGAGCGTGAGCTGCACTACGAACTACGCATTGTTGAAGCAAAGAACGTGGCCGTGCTGGACGAGTTCGCGCGCAGCATCCGCGACAAAGGACAGGTCGAGAACGCCGCTATTGCTGCAGGCATGCAGCAACTCTACCGCGAGCAGCAGCGCGTCGACGGGCAGACGCAGCGCGCGACAGCTGAGCTGCAGCAGCTACTCACGGGTATTCGAAATGACATCTCGTTCGCGTACAAATTCACGCCGCTGGTCCGCATCTACGCGCGTCACAAGCTCATAGCTCGCTGGCACGCGTGGTGCGAGTACGTCGTGTGGCACCGTGCTGAGCAGGAGCGGCTGCAACAACTCGCACCGTTCGCAGTGCCCATCCAGCGCGTGTTTCGGCGCAAGCGCACCGAGTGGGCGTGTGCACGCAGCCGCCTCGCGCTCGTGCGGAGTCAGTGGCACGCAGCGATCGCGCTGCAGTGCTGGGCGAAACGCCGATTGCGTACACGTGCGCTCAAGCAACATCACAAGTCACTGTGTGCAGCGCGGCTGCAGGCGGCGTGGCGTGGACGAATGACTCGCAAACGCGTCAAGCGCGCGCTGCAAGACCAGCTCCGTGCGCTGCTCGCGTCGTTTGCGCCGACTGGGAGTCTCCACCGCCTGCGCGAAGTGGTCGCTCACAGCGCTCCAGCGCTCGCAGCGCAAGTCAATGCTGCGCTCTCTCTCGTCGCAGAGACACACGTTGCAGTCGACGGAAACACACCACACCGATCGAAGCACGCAGCGATCGCCGCGCAGCACTTTGCTAAGCCTGTTGAGGCAACGAGCAAGCAGCTCTTCCACGCAGTGCACGGCCTGCGGGCTGCGCTGCGAGAGCGCGAGCGCTTGGTCGTTGCCGCAAAAGCCGCTGCTGTGCGTGATGCACGCGCCAAGCACGCCGAGCGCGTCGAGCGAGACGCAGCGACCAAACGCGAGCAGCTCCGCGTTACGCAAACACGCATTGCTGAAGACAATGAGCGTCATGCGATGCATGTCGCCGAGCTCGAGACGTGCGAGCACATGCGCATGCTACGATCAATCGAGTACGACGTGCTAGCACGACAGCAGCTGCGCATAGAGCGCCGCGAGCAGACCGAGAACGCACATATGGTCATCGAAGAGTATACGACGCGGTACGTCGTCGCCGAGTCGCGGCGACGCGAGAATGACCGCTCAGCGCGGCTGCGCGAAGTCACCAAGCGCGAGCAGATGCTACAGACACGCGCACAGCAACAGCTCGCCGAGTTGCGCACGATCATGGACGCAAACGAGCGCAAGCGCCAAGTAGCCGAGTTGCAGCGCGCAGCAGCCGAGGCCGCTGCGCGTGCACATTGGAGTGCACTGTCGCGCGACGAAAAGACGCTTGCGCTGCAGCGGCTCGAGCTGCGCGACCAGCAACTGCGCGACCAGCAGCGTGTGCTTGACGCAGCTATCAGTGTGCAAGAGGCTACAGAGCGTGAAGCGCTGTGCGCCTTGCAGCAGCAGCAGCGTGCACTCAAGCAGCTCGAGCTCGAGCGCGAACGCTGTGCACGCGATGCGATGGCGCGTGAGGAGCAGGCGACGCGGCGATGGCTCGCAAATACACGCAAGCTCGCACACGCACAGCAGTGGCGCGCGAAGCGTGATGCTGAGAAGCATAAGTACTCGACTGATCCGCTGGACTTTGCGCACGTTCAGCAACAGCGCGAACAGAATGAACGCGAACGTCGCGAGCGGTACTTCATGACGCAGGACGACGCTCGCAGCGCTCACGTGCGCGACCAGGAGCGCAAAACTCTTCGCATTACGCGATGCCGTGCACTCGAGCGTCAGCGCCGCGCCGACGAAGCACGCGAGCGCAAGGAGCGCACGTTGATGGAGCGCGAAGATGCGTTGGCACATGCACAGCGCGACGCTGCTAATCGAGCTCGTGCGTTCCAGACGCAGTTGCGACGCATGCAGGCACTTGCAGCACGCGAGCAGCAGCGCGAAGATCAGCACGTGCTCGAAGCCAGGCGGCGCAAGGAGATGCACGACGAAGAGTTGCGGCAGCGTCGCGTCGCGCAGACGCAGGCGTTTACCGACAGCGTGCGCGAGAAACGTGAGCGGCAGGCGATGAGCGAACACGAGCGTGCACAGCGGGTCACCGACATTGCTATCGCGCAAGAGCGTGAGAAGCGACGGCGCGCCAAGATGAACTTGCGCATGATGCAGGAAGACGTCGCGAGCATGGTGAGGCAGGACTATGAGAGCGAGGGCTTGCGGCTCGAGCAGCTGCTGTGGCCGCCACATGACGCTATCGCGTTTGCATACTGTGTGACGCGTCACTCTGCGCTGCTGTTCGCGAACGTCGCCGTGCTTCGCGAGCTCGTGCCAGCACTGAGCGACGCAGCACCACCGTTCAATCTCGACACGGACGCGGTGCGTGAGTTTGCTGGCCGTGAGCACGAGCTACCGCTCGACCGCGTACCGCGCAAGCGGCGCAAGCCACGACGGTTCTTCTACCACGAGTTCTTCGAGCCCGACCTCGTGCTCGCACGCGTGCTGCCAGTAGCACCTTTGCCAACGATCGACGAGCAGTACGCACACGCAGCATCACAGCGCGCTCGCAAGCGTTGGCACATGCTCGCGCGTCACTTTCTCAGTCGTGCACGCAGCTCAGACGCTGCGCGTCGCGGGTACCTCGAGATGCACAATGGACAGCTCGAGGCTGCAAGCACGTCGTTGCTCGAGGCCGTGCGCGCGCTCGAGCCGCAGCAGCAGCAAGTGCCTGCTGCTCTCGTGCGGCAGCTTGCACGGTGCTACTTTCGACTGTGGGAGACGACTGCGCAGCACGTGTGGCTACACCGCGCGCAGTTCTACTTTGCGCAAGCAAGTGCGCACGTCGCGCTGCTCGCAAGTCCGGCGTTCTTGCAGGAGCTCGCGCTCATGCTCGAACACGCAGGGCAGTACCGCCATGCAGCCGAGGTGCTGGGCGGCATCATCCAGTGCTTCCCGCGGTATGCACAGCTCACGAACGTCGTTTTCCGCGGCGCTGTCGTGTTGTTCGCGCTGCAGCTCTTTCACCAGGCGCGCGAGTACGTGCTACACGTGCTTGATGCGCACCCGTTCAACTGGCCCGCACGCGACCTGCAGCTACTTGCGGCACGTGTGTTACAACTCGAAGGCAAGAGCGCGCGCAAACTCTGCGAAGTGGCGTACGAGGACGCGTTCCGGCAGCGATTGCCGCGGACACACCATGCAGTGTGGACCGACTGGATGCGCGATGCCGACACGTGGCGCCACTTTGGCGATGCATGCTTTGCGCGGCGCGAGTTTGTGCTCGCCAAGGACGCATATCAGCTCATGCTGCAGTGGCAGCT
The DNA here is from genome assembly GCA_023336405.1 of Globisporangium echinulatum. NCBI lineage: Eukaryota > Oomycota > Peronosporomycetes > Pythiales > Pythiaceae > Globisporangium > Globisporangium echinulatum. The sequence continues at coordinate 2,520 of JAADWX010000209.1, read as the reverse complement.
CCACCCGCGCGCACACGGTGCCGCTGCGAAGCGACTGCAGCGGACTGGCCACCGCGCACCCAGCGGCAGCGTCAGCGACAGCGACGACTGGTTGCGGCTCGCGCGCGTGTGTGCAGCGCTCGACGACCGCAGCAAGACGGAACTTGCAATCTCGCACTGGCTCGCGGCGCGTGACTACCGCGAGCGCGTGCTCGAGCAGTTCTGCTCCTGGCCGCTCGGGCGCTGGCGGCTGCTCGGGCTCGATGTGCCCGAACGCATCGTGCGCATGCGTGAAGAGCAGGAAAAGGCGCAAGCAGACGCAGCGGAGCGCGCGCGCCAAGCGATCGACCTGCAGCGCGAGCAGGTGCTGCGGCGCCGTGCGAGCCGTTCGCGTAACGTGCTAATTGCGTGGCAGAGCGACAGCAGCGGCAGCGACAGCGTCGCAGCTGCAGTTCCCACAGCTACTGCTGCCACCACTGCGAGTGAACCCACAGACATCGTGAACGATGCGAACGACATGTCGTGTTCGAGTGACGTCGTAGCGGCATCGCAGTTGTCACTGAACTGATGAAGTGCAAGTATGAGGGTCACTCAAAATACCTCTGTGCTCTTGCGCTCGACCGAGGCGCGCACAGCTGCGATGATCGACTCCATGACTGCGCTCGGCGCAAATGTCTTTGACGTCGGCTGCTGCGTCGCTGGGTGCGTGAACGCGAGCTCGCGCGCGCCAAGCACGAGCCGCGACGTGCTCGAAATGAAGCAGCCGTCCCAGTCCTCGACGTCGTCGAGCGACGGCGGCGTGAGAACAACTGGAATCGCGAGCTCAGCGCACACGTCAAGCACGAGCGCACGCACGGTGCCCTTGAGGATGCCGTCGTGCGCAGTGTAGATCGTGCCGCCGCGCACGGCGTAGAAATTGGTCTGCGAGCCCTCGAGCAGCGCGTGCGACGTCGGGTCCATGAGGATGATTTCCTCAACATCCGCTGGCATCGCATCGTAGATCGCTTTGCGCTCGCGCACCCAGGCCGAGTCCTTAGCTGCTGCGTTTTGTCGCGGCAGTCCAGCCACGAGTAGCTTGACGAGCCCCGATCGCAGCGGCGGGAGCAGCGTAATGTGGCAGTAAATATCGATGCGCGCCAGCGACGTGGACGGCTGCTGCGTACACGAATACACCAAGCGTCATGAACACACTCACACGTAGTATCAGCGCGCATGCTCCCCTCGTTCTCGCAGCACGTTTGTCGACGCGTGCAGTGAGGTCGCTACGTACCGCTGTGTCGTCGCTGCTGTTGTCGTGCGTCGAGGTCGCTTCGCGGTCGCATACGAGCACTGTGATCTTGTACTCTTCGTGCGGCTGAGCGCCAAACTGCTGCTTGAACTCGCTCATCGCAGCACGCAGCGTGGCCTCCGTGCGCGGTCGCAGCGCGTCCGCCACGGCCGCAGGCACGAGTGGTTGGTCGGCTTCTGCATGCATTACAAGTGTCGAGTCCACTGCAATGCACGTGCGCATCCACCAGTGAGCACACACGTAGTGCGAGTGGACAGCACCAGCAGACATACTCGCATACTCACACGTTGAGCGAACGTACCGAGACGCTGGATGTGCGCTTCGTAGTCAAATATCTTGGTCTGTCCCACCGTGCGCGCCGCCGTGTACGCACCACGCGGGTACGCGAGGATGAACTTGGTCGCGTCCACATCGCATGCAATCGCGCGACCGTTCTTCGCAGCAGCGACGACCATCCGCTGGACCGTACGTGCAGCAGCAGCAGCAGCGCTCATCTCGTTGACTTGTGTGCTTGGCGCTGACTTGTCTCGAATGAAGTCGGTGGAGTTCTACTGACAATCAGATAAGAACACAGTACCTCGATTTTATCACGCTTATCGTTCAGCTCTAATGTCGTGCTGCGAAAGGCTACACTCCCAGGCGAGTCACACAAGTCACGAGTCGCCATTTCTACCAGACGCAACACATCTTACACTCGACAGCATCGAGATCGGCACTACTGTATAACACCCGACTAAGCACGCCGCTTTCTCTTGGGCAAGCACATCTATAGCTATAGATGCTCGCTGCAGCATCTACGCCGCGATCTGCGATGTGCCGCAAACCAGGCAGAAGAGCACGCGCTCGTGGCGCGCATGGTGGAGTCGATCACACCGCACTTGCAGCATGTCTTGGTTTGAAATACCCTGTTCACTTCAACCCATGCAAATCACACTCGGTTTCATCACTACTGCAATGCTGTACGTGTTGTCGTTGACACATTGCCTTTTCGATCAAACCGCTCACTTTCACATTTGCCACGTCAAGCACGAGTGTCAGAACAAAAGACCTTTAATCCACTGAGCGCCATGCCATCACCTGCTGCTGATACACCGCCCGACTACGAGCAGCAGCTCGCGGACGAAGGAGGTAACAAGAGCTTTGGTGGTGGCAGCTGCAGCAGCGGTGATACCAACGCGGACGCACAGCAGCTTGCGTTCCTCGAGCGGTTCGCACTCGCGACGGACGCACACGCCAAACGCGCTGTTGTGCGT
>JAADWX010000208.1:0-33049 GCA_023336405.1 Globisporangium echinulatum | reverse complement strand
TGTCATGACGAGATGACGGTTTGTTTGACGTTGTGGTCGATGTGCTGCCATAAGTCAGCATTTAGTTGCGAGTCGCGGGTGCGACTCGATTTTGCGTTTTACATTGTTCTGGCAAACATAAAGCGACATGGGCATACCATCCTTGTCGAGGTCAAGGTCGTTGGCGATGTCGATGTCGATATCGAGGTGGCGGTCGAGTGGTGAAGTGGTGGGTTCGGTTGAGATCGAGGTGTCGTTAGCGGTTGAGGTCGAAGTGGCGGTAGTGGCCGCGTTTGAGGTGGAGGTCGAGTTCGAAGGAAATGAAGTGCCGCTAGTGTAAGCTCTGAGTCAAGGTCGATGTCGAAGTTGTTCAATAACGATAAGCAGGAGACGATTGTGCGACAACACGTGCACCGTGCATCCGTGCATAGCTCTCGCACTGCATGAGTTGTCGTCGTTGATGTCGTTTTCATGGGCACAACGCTCACGCAGCTCAACTATGCGAGTGAACAACGATAGTGCGAACTGGCAGACTGCATAGAACAGTACTTGTTGAACTGCAATGGACTAAGGTTAATGCAAACTAATATACTGAGTTTATAAAGACGCATAGTTATTTATAAATCGATACTGAATTAGAAAAACATGAAATGATGAATGTATTACAACTGCAACAGCTATGATATACATATAGTGTAAATGAATTGATTTAAAATTTATACTAAATCAGCAGTTTGTATATGTACTGTGATTTTGTACACTGATATCGCGTAATTCGGTTAGCGCATACACATATTAAACTATACATCTTAACACAGGATGCGACTTGATTTTTGTTTGCACGATTTAAATTCGAAGGGTGTGCAAATTGTGTCGCAAATGAACATAAAATGCTGTAATGTTGCTCGACAAAATTTTCAATGTCGTTGTTGGGTGTTGGCTTGCGTCAACTCTTTTTCACGCCACTTATATATAGGCGAGTGTTATGGTCCAGCGCTGAAACGTATCATCGTGCAAATCACAAACAGAATGTTCAGGATCCAGCAATTGTCTGGGCCAGTATTTTACAATGCGACGACAATCCCGTCTCAATAGATAGGAAGTTCTTCGTCATTTTTGTGGTGGCTTACATCATAAACTAAAAAACCTCATTCATGTTAAATTGGTGCGCACCATGCATAATACTACATTCTAGACTGAGTAGAAGCAAAGCAAACACAAGAGAAATAACCGCAACGACGGCCGTAAGTCTCAATTACTGTGCTTGCTTCCATCTGCTATTCCCTGATCTATTTACTGACTGCGACCTATGGTGTTTGTTTCTTACTGCTTTCAACTGTGTTTGATGCTTTCTTGCTACCGTTTTTCTCTCTCACACACAACCACTCATCGACTTTAATGAGATCATCACATCAGCAGGTTGCTCAGCGTCCACGCGGCATCAAATGTTGTTGGCCACAAATAGTCCAGGGTTTAGAACAGCACACGGACAGTCTGACGCATGGTGTTCGATCGTGAGGATCCATTCGAAGAACACGTCATCGTGGATGACTTTCAAATGCGTGTAAACGGCGGCCGTCAGTGCGTCGTCAAACTAAGCTGGCGGCTCGATGCGGTACAGTGATGACACGGAGAGCTGCAGGGACAATCCAGGAACAGTTCTGGACGGATACCAGGACTCGAGCCTGGACGCGATTGTGGTCCAAGTGGTTTTCCTGCCAAGCGCGCAGGATTGGTGTCACGGGTGTGAGCTCCGTGACCGTTTTTTACACGTAGTCTTACGAGGAAGCGTGTGAATGAAGCGCAGGAGGTGTGCGTTGAACTCGGTATTTTCAACTCTGAGGTTTTTGTATTGGAAACTGATATAGTGATGAAAGTAAGGTACCTACCCTAATTAGCGATCTCCCTGATTAGACGGCACTGGTCGTCAGATATCAGGAGAGGCCACAAATTAGGCGTCCGCTGTGCTGTCTCGTACTTAGCACAGCGGCTCCGTTACAATCGGCCTCTGATGCGACGGAGTTGGAAAGCCATTTGACAAACCTGACGCGTTGCTGTGTGCAATGAGGATTTATGCACGTCGCATGCTTTCGACCACCGATTCGACGCCGATGATCACGACGACCACGGTCGTCGTCGCTGGAATTCGACTGAGAGTGGCTGCTGTTTGACATATCATGTGCGCGATCGTTGGCAAGTGGAAACTTGTCGAGGCAGCCTAGACCATTTTGGGCAGCAGCCATTTGTTCGGTTCTGTGTCAAGTATCAGCATCGACAGCCGCTCAAAGGACAGTCGCCTTTCCTGTCACGTCCGTGTGCTTCACAACCAGGTACGACAAGAGCGCGTGTACAACAAATGGACGTGTGTTCACATCGTCAAGGCTGCCGAGTACTTGAATTTGCTCGACAGCTCCGTAGACGCGACTGGTAATGCGCGAAGCAGTTAATACCGCGCGATTTTGATTGCTTTGAGCGTCGCGAGTAACGCGGTCGAACTGAGGCCGGCCAATTTTCTTGCTTGCTTTCGGTTTGAGTAGGATGCATACAGTGATAGATCCGTTGTCCGACTCGTCGCCTCACGATGCATCGTCGCGGCTCGATCCAGCTGCACGTCCAGGGCTGGACCAGGATCACTCGCTTGCATCGCCGCCTTTCGACTGCTCACTATAACGCGAACCAGGACTGTACGTGACGCGTCCAGGACTGAACGTGGAAATGCGCTTGTACTGTCCGAATCCGGTCACTTATCCTGTAGGAAAGGGTTCGGTGTGGCAGAGCACGTCTAATTTGCCTGAGAGGTCGTCCAAACTGGATTAGGTTCAACCAAGTCACAGAACGTGCTCCGTTCTCGGTCACATCGCCGATCTCATTCGACCACAGGCTGTGTGTCTGCGACGACTGTGTTGGGGGAAGTTTGTTGTCAGTCGCCATAGACGCATCAACGCGCACACGTTTACGCTGGCGCGCGCCATTGGATATAACATACATCAGGTACTCTTCGAACTCGACGTCATCTTAGATGTCGGCGAGCACCGAAAAAGACGACGCGCATCGAGCGCATGGTCTCGTAGTACTTGTCACTTGTGAATACGTCAATTCTGTACGTTAACTTCCACCTGACGCAAACTGGCTTGTTTCGCATTACTTAAAAATCCATCTTTCGTCGTCGTAACAATAGTTTTTGATTTCATTTTAACTCTCAGGCGCGCTGTGCGCGTTCTCGTTTCCACGACGACGCGCCTCGGAATTCGATGATGAGCCACCAATCACTATATCCATGGATTGCCAAAGACGCTGTTAAGACTGTTGTTGGTATAATTTTTGAAATGCTGCAGTCGCTGCCGGTGGTGAAGCACCCAATGACAAGCGTGTCAATTTCGATTGTAGTAGTCGTAGAACGCTCCATATCCAAAGGTCTTGCCCTTATAAGCAAGCTCAGATCGGTTCCTCTCGTTCGCAGCTTCTGTCAGTGAACGATATCCTCGAGCAGTTGGTACTTGTTCTTGCGAGAGGAAGCCGTATTCTGGTTTGAGTATTGTGGCGTTCAAATATTTTTTTGACATGGAACAAGCAAATCACAATCACCGACTGAGGGACATGCGACTTGAGCATTCGGATATATTGGAATATCTTGTCCACCACGATCACACACAACACCTTGTATGTGTCGGTATTGGCGCGCTCAATGTGACGTACCATACGGTCCATGTGCAAGTCATTGTTGGATTCATTCAGATTGTATGAGCAGTTGCCCAACGCCGTACACGTCCAACGCCGTAAGTGTGAACAGCCTATAATTGTGTTTGTTTATATGAAGACCAACACAGACAAGACAAGCCTACGTAAGATAATGAAGTTGAATGCAATGATCCTGTACATTACCTGGTCCAGTCCTGTAAGAGTCCTCGGCCATCCATGGATCGAGTCAAGTCGAGTACGGTACGTAACGGTTTGTTTTGTGGGTGCAATCGACAAGCAGAGTTCGGAAAAGCGGTCGTGCATTTGGCTCATGTGACGTGACGTCAACGAAATAGATCTCGCTTCACCAGTGTGTGTCATTTTCGCGATCGCATGTTCGCGCAGATAAAGTTAGCAATCTCAGCAGCTGTCGCGTCGTCGTTGTCGTCCATGCTGACCGATTGTCAATGACCAGCAACGAGGTTGTCAATGTAGGAGCGGACGACAATGACCAGCAACGAGGTTGTCAATGTAGGAGCGGACGACGTGTTTGCCGTGCTACAACAAATAGTTGTAGATTTTCAAGCGAGGTGCTCATCGTCCAGTCGTGTCGACGACTCGATCATCCTGCCGAATTTGTCAAATACATCGGCACTTGCAATGCCACGCGACGTGTGGTATGAGCCAAACGTATCGTCGTCCATCGAAATGCTATGATTCTAAGCGTGTACCACCGTTCGAGGCACCATTTGTTGCGATGCACCAGTTCTTCTCCGCCACGCTCATCGTCTCGCAAACTACCAATCGCTGACGCGTTCAGGTATCTGAACGACACATGGGGCAGCTAATACAACATTCACGCGCTCCAAATCGCATGAACTAACTGAGGCTCGTCCACCGTACGCAATCGTTAGGATCCAGATAGATATATCTTGGTACAGGTACAGGTCATTTTGCGCGTGGCTCCCTTTCGATCGATTAATCGCTGTACTCCTCATTTCCTCTTGCATTGTATGTAGGCTCGTACTTGCGATTTCGTGCGTAACAGACGGCAGAACAGCCCGGACGTCACATTGCGCGTGGACATGCACTTGCACACAATCACAATGCACATGAGCACGCACAGGATTGCTGTACCGTTGGCCGCACGTGGATGGCTGGCGTTTACGTGCACGTATGGATCAATCGTTAAATGTGAATTTATCACATCCGTTGCACAACCAAGTGTTAGAGAGTATAACTTACCTTCGTCCTAAACAAGTACAAACAAACATTGTTACACCATGTTATACAATACCCTTTCGAAAATGCTTGTTCGATTAAATGGCTGCTCTCGTGCTTTTTCACCAAGAACTTACCCCGCAGGTAATGTGCTCGAATAACAAGCAGCAAACTCTCCGGCATCGAGTATGTATGTCTTTTACGAAAGCATTTACGTTTAGCTGTCTTGAGCTAGTCCTGAACTCGACGTCTAAATTCTTCCATGACGTTATTTACCGCCTAAAAAACGATCAACTAATTTAGACACAGGAGTGTGTACTCGGATATATCGAATATAAAAACACTATTCATGAGGTGATCTGCATGCGTCAAGATTTAGCGAATGGTGTTTTACAGCATTTACTGTTGTAAAATGTTCAGTGGATGAGTGTTTACCTTTCAAATACCGAACTAGATTAATTTAACCTTTAAACTTATGCTGTATCAGTCCTGTTTAATATATAACAGTGCTGTATCGAGTATGAAAACAGTTGTAATGAATTCCTAATTACTATTCGTCAGAATGCTATACTTTGTCTCGTTACTACAGATAGTATTTTCTTGACTAAATGATATGATTGCTTAGTGAATACGATGTGTAAGTTACGAATAGCAAACCAGACTCGCCAAAATATGTTTGTCATTTAATGAAGTATTTGAGCAACTACTTTTAACCTATATAGTAACTGAAATTTGCATGCTTTTTAAAAAGTTGGTATTCATGAATATTTTGATAATTTGTAATCTTAGTATTTTCATCTGCGTTATTTTTGATTATTAAAATTTTGAGCACTGAGTCAAGCTATATACGAATTGTTTTCTGTATAACTTTTAAATGATGGTATATTCGGTGTTGCTTTCTTGAGCTGCTATTTAAATGGTTATGAAACGGATTACCTCGGTTTGTGTGGCTTACGTTATTTGCCTCGAACCACGTTATTGACTCGAATTGTGCGAGCCAACCAATTTGCTCTGTTTGGTGCTTGTGAGTCGAAAGCGCATCGCCAACGTTTTCAGCAGCTCAGTTGGCCGTCAGGAGAGTCGAGCGCGAGTAGCAGAGTCGCACACAGCAGCAGCACCTGTAGCAACCCGCATCGTCTACGCCGCAAGCACCGAGTCTATAGTACCAGCCCGCGTGTAGCAACGAGCGCCTTCACTTCGTCTTCCATTCGCACCACTCTCAAGAGCGTCGCGACACACTCGTCACCATGCGTATCAACACGTGCTACTTCTGCTCGAGCCCGGTGTACCCGGGCCACGGCATGACGTTCGTGCGCAATGACAGCAAGATCTTCCGCTTCTGCCGCTCCAAGTGCCACAAGAACTTCAACCGCAAGCGCAACCCGCGCAAGGTGAAGTGGACCAAGTCGTTTCGCAAGGCTGCCGGTAAGGAGATGGCGCTCGACACGACGTTCGACTTTGAGAAGGTGCGCAACCGCGCAGTGAAGTACGACCGCGAGCTCATGGGCGCGACGATCCACGCGATGGAGCGCGTACAGCAGATCAAGGAGAAGCGCGAGGAGCGCTTCTACAAGAACCGCATGAAGGCGAGCAAGGGCTTTGCGAAGGAGCGCGACCTGCGCGAGCTCGAGCAGAACATCTCGCTCATCGAGCCGGCGACTGTATCGGATGCGTTCAAGGCGCAGCTCAACGCTGCGACGTCGCAGCAGAAGGACGCCACGAAGGAGAACGGCGCGTCGTCCATGGTGTTAGATCAGTAAGTTAAATCAAGACGCTGTGCACCGCCACGCCGTTGAGCATGTGCGCCTCGTGTACATGTGCTTGTCGCACGAGTGTGAGCATGCAGCGTTCAGTGCTTTTGGCGGACGGTATGCACGTGCGTCGATAGATATGCATCAGCAGCAGTATACACTCGCTCGTACTTTTCGTCTGTGTGTTTTGCTATTGTGCTCGCGTCGTCATGGGGTTTGCATGCACCGATGTTGTCAGTATGTGGCCAGTCTCGATATATAAGCACGCGTGGTCCATACTGCGGGAGCAACAGCTCGGATCTTGCTTGCTCGTCCATTAACGTGCCGCACATGGTCACAACGATGGTGTCATAGACAGCCAACGAACGCACAGACACTTGCTCCTGATCCATTTTGCTCGCTTGGACGAGCAACATCCATTCGTCGTCGGACGCAATCGCATAAAAAAGGAGTCGATGAGCGTATGTGGCGAGAGCTTACAGTACTCGACAGAATTGTGGCGCGTTCGGGAAATGTGGAAACACGTGGCTTGCGATGTCCCTGCTGAAAGCGATCGCGTGCCTGCGAGACTGCATGCAAGGCTCCTAACCCGAGTAAAGCGACATGCGTTGTTATTCGTACTGAATAATGCGCAAAACAAGGTTTGATGGCTGCAGCATCTCCCTCGTTTCACTGACACCATATCGAGTGCGAGAGCAAGTGGACCCCCGGATTGCTGGTTTCGATTTGGCTGGTGCCAGCGCTTGCCGACTCCAGCCCCCTTCTCGACGAGCTATTTGTCAAGAAACTGCACAGGAGCCGCACGTACGTACGTTCGTCCGCGACCGCATCTCCGCGCCAGGCAGCAGCAACAGCAGCAGGCATGTCGGACAAGCTCACGCGTATCGCGATCGTCAGCACGGACAAGTGCAAGCCCAAGAAGTGTCGCCAGGAATGCCGCAAGTCGTGCCCAGTCGTGCGCATGGGTGCGTAGATCTAACGGTTTGTGAGGCTCACAGCGATAACAGCAATAGCTGCGTATGCACGCAGTTGTTGTTGCTGCTCAAGCGGACTCGCTGCACTAGGCAACACACCGACTTGCATGCTCACACCTGTCACTCTTTCTCTCTTGTGCACGCACACTCCCAGGCAAGCTCTGTATTGAGGTGACGCCGAAGAGCAAGGTTGCGTTCATCTCCGAGTCGCTCTGCATCGGTTGCGGCATCTGCGTGAAGAAGTGCCCGTTCGAGGCGATCAACATTATCAACCTGCCAAAGGACCTCGAGAGCAACACGACGCACCGCTATGGCGCCAACACGTTCAAGCTCCACCGGTGCGTATCCGACGTCCCACGTTTAGTCGTTCATTACGGCTCTAGCAGCATAGCTAGTCTGCTCGACGTCCGTATGCGTACTGTGTTGCTGCCCAACTGCTGACGCTTAGTGTCTTCATGTCTGCAGTCTCCCAATGCCGCGTCCGGGCCAAGTGCTCGGTCTCGTTGGCTCGAACGGTACCGGCAAGTCGACTGCGCTGCGCGTGCTCGCGGGCAAGCTCAAGCCGAACCTCGGCAAGTACGACAACCCGCCCGAGTGGCAGGAGATTCTCACGCACTTTCGCGGCTCGGAGCTCCAGAACTACTTCACGCGCATCCTCGAGGACAACCTCAAGGCGATCACGAAGCCGCAGTACGTCGACAAGATCCCGAAAGCCGTGAAGGGCACGGTCCGCGGCATCCTCGCGTCCAAGTGCGAGAAGCCCGACATGCTCGACCACTACCTCAAAGAGCTCGACCTCGCGCACGTGCAGGAGCGTGACATTGAGAACCTCTCGGGTGGTGAGCTCCAGCGCTTTGCGATCGGCGTCGTCGCGGTCCAGAAGGCCGACATCTACATGTTTGACGAGCCGTCGTCGTACTTGGATGTGCGCCAGCGCCTCAAGGCCGCGCTCGTGATCCGCTCGATGGTCGACAGCCAGGGCCGGTCGTACGTGATTTGCGTCGAGCACGACTTGAGCGTGCTCGACTACCTCTCGGACTACATCTGCGTGCTCTACGGCACGCCAAGCGCCTACGGCGTCGTGACGATGCCGTTCAGCGTGCGCGAAGGCATCAACATCTTCCTCGCGGGCTTCGTGCCGACTGAGAACCTGCGCTTCCGGCAGGAGGAGCTCACGTTCAAGGTCGCGCAAACGGCCGAGGAGCTCTCGAGCCACGACGGCGACTCGAAGAACGTGTTTACGTACCCGAACATGACGAAGACGATGGTGTCGAAGAAGAAGGAGACGGCGTTCGTGCTCCACGTCGAGACCGGCGACTTTACGAACTCGGAGATCATCTGCATGCTCGGCGAGAACGGCACGGGCAAGACGACGTTCATCCGCATGCTCGCGGGTCTGCTCAAGTCGGACGAGATGGAGAAAGCCGAGGCGTCGGGCGACGCAGACGCGCTCGACGCCTGCGCGCTGCGCTACGACTCGTCGACGATCAGCTACAAGCCGCAGAAGATCGCGCCCAAGTTCCAGGGCACCGTGCGCGAGCTGCTGCACCGCCGCATCCGCGAGTCGATCGTGCACCCGCAGTTTGCGACCGATGTGACGAAGCCGCTGAACATTGACAACATCATCGACCAGGCCGTGCCGTTCCTCTCGGGCGGCGAGCTCCAGCGTGTCGCGATCGTGCTCTGTCTCGGCAAGCCGGCCGACATCTACCTGATCGACGAGCCGTCCGCGTACCTCGACTCGGAGCAGCGTATCCTCGCGGCGAAGGTCATCAAGCGCTTCATCCTGCACTCGAAGAAGACCGCGTTCGTCGTTGAGCACGACTTTATCATGGCGACGTACCTCGCGGACCGCGTTGTCGTCTACGACGGCCGGCCCGGTGTCGAGTGTACGGCGCGGTCGCCGCAGAGCCTGCTCTCGGGCATGAACTCGTTCCTGAAGCAGCTCGAGATCACGTTCCGGCGAGACCCGACGAACTTCCGGCCGCGCATCAACAAGTTCGACTCGGTCAAGGACGTCGAGCAAAAGTCGACGGGGAACTACTTCTTCATGGACGACTAAGTAGACGGTGTAGGGTCACAGAGTTAGAGCGAGCGAGCGAGCGAGTGCGAGTGGATGGCCTGCAGCGCATAGGAGTGGCCGAGAGGCTGCGGTGTCGATGCGCTCTACGGCAGCGAAGAAGACGATGAGGTTGATCATGGGTTGGGTTGCTTAGCAGCGCACGCGTGCAGAGGCGATGGCCAGTGCTGCGGGCGTGTAGCTCACGAATACACGAGTGCTGAACAGCAGTTTGGTCAACGCACGCTTGGTCGGTTCGTCTGATCGTTGAATGCTGGCAGCTAACGCGCTAACGCGCTGAAGCACGTCACGATGTGCGTGCGAGCTCCTGGACTCGCGGGAGGCGGATGCATGCGCGAGTGAGGATATCAGAGTGGCAATCGCTCAGCAGCGAGCGCACGCACGCACGCACCTTGCTGATGCGCGCAAAGTCGTCGAGCAGTGCTGCGAGTTGCTCGGGTGTCAGCTCGAGCATCACCTGCTCGCAAACGTCACACCACCGACATGGTGAGATCTCTTGCTACGACCTGCTCGCACCAAGAACCCCCCTTCAATGATCGCATCCTGATTGACCAGCATTGCAGTCGCTCTCGCACCTGGCGCTCGCTACTGTGGTTCGCACTCTCGTCCGTAGACTGGAGATGAAGCTTCAGCGTAACTGACGGCGTGCGCACGCCGCCTCCGCATAGCGCATTGCTTGCGAGGTTGACGCGCACCGAGTAGTCGTACTCGGCGAGCATCTCGCGCCGCGGCTGCATCGCGCCGTTGAGAGGAAGCGAGATGCTTGGATTCACTTGATGCGCGATGTTGGTATTTTTGATCGCTCACATGTGTATATGCTGTATGGCGAGTAAATTCGTTCTGAGAAGCCTATTTGAAGGATATGTGTGGCCCACGCGCTGTATCCAGTGGTCCACACAGAGCGCTCTATTCAAAGGCTTAGGGGAGCCACAGGAGTCTGCTCACATCAAAGGGGGCGACCGCAAGTCTACACCAAGACCAGCGGAACCACCACCGACGACGACGACGAGCGAACAAGAGCGCGCAGCATGTGGAAACAATCCGCCGAGGTCGTGGGCAAGGCCATTCGCTCTGTGGGCCAGTCGCTCGACCGCGTCGGCGTCTCGCTCGAAGGCGCGCTCACCTACACGGAGCACTGTACGTCGTGCTGTGATTTACCCGATCGCGAGTATCGCAGCCCTGGACGGCGACTTGTGTCTCTGTGCGTGTGTGTGCTTGTGAGAGGGCGATCAGAGCGCTCACACTCCTGTCTGTCTCTTTTTCTCTGCAATTTACATTCGTTCGTGCTCGTTCATTCGACGTCACGACCGCAGTGAACCCGTCGACGCGCGCGGTCGCAAATGTCGGTCGCCGCCCGACGTTCGCAGCTGGTTCGTTCGTCGCTCCGAACGCGTCCGTGATCGGCGACGTGAAGGTCGGCAAGGGTAGCTCGATCTGGTACGGCGCTACTGTCCGAGGTACGTCTTGTCGCCCTAGCGCAGTGTGGTGGTGGCGACTGGCAACACATCATCCCTGACGCCCTCTCGACGTGCTTGCGTCACACAATCAACAGGTGACGTGAACCACATCACGATCGGCGAGAACACAAACATCCAGGACCAGGCGGTTGTGCACGTCGCAAAGATCCACAAGGACATCCCGACGTCGATCGGCAGTAACGTGACGATCGGTCCGTCGGCGATCATCCACGCGTGCACGATCAAGGACCACGTGATCATTGGTACGGGCGCGCAGGTGCTCGACGGCGCTGTCGTGGGCGAGAAGTCGATCGTCACGGCGGGCTCGATCGTGACGTACGGCAAGCAGATTCCGTCGGGGCAGCTTTGGTCGGGCGTGCCAGCACGCTACCTGCGCGACCTCTCGGCCGAAGAAGTTGAGTTCATGGCGCAGTGCGCGCTCGAGTACGCCGAGCTCTCGCAGGTGCACGCCGAGGAGAATGCCAAGTCGTTTGAGCAGATCGAGGCGGACAAGGAGCGCTACAAGATCCTGCGCGACGTCGGCGAGACGGGGCTGCCGCAGGAGGACAAGCAGCCCAAGGACACGGGCTTGTTCTTCAGATATTAGATGGTGTTAATGCGCGGCTCGCTCCGAGACGCATGCAGGCGATGCCGACTCGAACCGCTACGCTGCGCACAAAGAGCAGCAGCAGTAGCAGCAGCAGTGACCGACCGGTCGATTCGCCGTGCGCAGACGCCGCTCATGGGTGTCGGCGCGCGACGCGTAAGTCGCCTATCAACATGGGGGACGACGACATGTGCGCACTGCCGCCTCGCTGCTGTCCGTTTTCTGTTCGTGTGTCTGTCCATCGGTCCATCTGCTTGCCCATATTTGTCTGCCCATGTGTCCACCTACTTGTCTGTCCGTCCACCTGTCCAACACTTTGTATGTCCGTCTGTCAGTTTGCCTGTCCGTCCATCTGTCATTTGTATGTCTACCCGTTAGATGTCTACCTATTAAGGTCCAAGTATGTCCATCTGTATACTCGTAAAGTCCGATTGTGTCCATCTGTCTGTTGGTGTCCAGGTGTGTCCCTCAGTCGTCTCAGCTCTCATGCTCCTCCTGCAAGCTCACTGCGCGCACACACACACACATATTCGACCCCACGCAGCAGCACGTGAGTGACTCGTCACGCACAGACCAACCCACGCAGCAACAACAGCGATGCACGAAACAAACACGCACGCGAGAGCTTGATGAGGCGCAGAAAGAACGCACGTGCGAGTGGGTTTTGGAGCCCACCGAGCGTTGCAAAGCCCTCGCGGTTTGCTGCAAACTGTCCATACACACAGCGACACGCACACACATAGCGACTGTGAGTCGTTCGATCAGCTGCAGCCAGCCACCGTAAGCCAGAGCCATCTCTCACATACGCACGCACCTGCTGCATGCTCGCAATCAGCACCGGGTTCGCCAGCGCCTGCACAAAGAACGCGTCCTGCTGCATTGCCGCCATCAGTCGCTCGTCCAGCTCCACGTCGCGCAGCATCTCGAGCAGCTCCGTCTCGACGTCGGCTGCGTCCGTTTGCGCTGCTGCAGCCGCTTGCTGCTCGTCCATTGCCTGCTGCGTTTCGAGCTGCGCGACAAAGACCTCGAGCACGGTCACAAACTCCGGGTCCTCGGCGTGAAACACGAGCAGCTCCGGTTCATCGCCGATCTCGTCGAGCGTCGCGCGGTGCGCACTCCACTCGTCGCTGCTCGCAGCCGCCGCTTTCCAGCGCTCGCTGCCACTTGCGACCAAACGCTGCACGCGCTCCTCGAGCGACAGTGAGGGCATCTGTGGCACTGCACTTGCGACGGACGTCTGCGCTCGTTTCACCGTGAGCACCGCGACGAGACTCTCGTAGAACGCCCGCAGCACCGGGTCTGCGAGCTGCGCAGTGAGCACGTGCGGATCCAAACTCATGTCACGCAACGCCGCGACGACGCGCTCACTCTGCTGTAGCTGCGCGCAGATCGTCGCGTCCGAGAGCAGCGCGTTGACCGTGTCGGCCCGCAGACCGCCACTGCTGCTGCCATCACGCGCGAGACAGAGGTCGCGCACATCCTGCGCCAGCTGCTCGAGCGCCGCAAGCTCCTGGTGCCGCGCGCGCCGCTTCAGCGCAATTTTCGCACGCAACTCGCTCTCCCGCGACGCATACTTGCTCAGAATCGCCTCGACCTTTGTTACGTGGTCGGCGCCGTAGAGCTCCATGAGCTCGCTCTTGAGGCTTGTGCGCGTCTTCTGCGTCGTGATAAACACGCGGCGGTGCGCGACCATGCGCGCAAGCGACTGGATCACGACGGCCGCCTCGATCTGCCGCATCTCAAGCAGCAGGTCGAGACGCTCGACCGTCTCGGCCGACCGGAACTGCACAACCGCGTTCGATGCGACCAAGACTGCTGCTGGCGCCGTCACCGAGCGGTCCAGTGACGTGTCGCTCGTTGTCAGTAGCTCCTGGACCGATTGCGCAATGTCGTTGTCGTACACGATCGCGTCGCGCACGGACGTCAAGTGGCGCGCGAGCAAGCATCGATACCGGTCCACAAAGACGCTAGTGGGCATCTCAACCGCAAAGTACGACGCTGTCGGCGTCTCCCCACGGGTCGCGCGGCCGAGCGCAAGTTGCGGCAGCACACGGTGCGAGCGGAGTTGTGCCTCGACGATCGCTGCGTCGACCACGGCAGGGCGACCAGTGCTGTTTGGGCGGATGCAGTGCATGTACAGCGGCGCCGAGCCAGCAGCACTCGCGTGCGCAGTCAGCGCCTGGATCTGAGCTCGAAACTGCGTCGCGAGGCTCCCGGCGCCACCTGCACGAGGCTTGCGCTGACTCGACGGCGCACTCGCAGCAACAGCCTTTGCAGCCGCGACCATCGCCCGCAAGTGCACGCTCGACGTTGCGGTGAGGCCGTCGAGCAGACTCGCGTGCTCCGAGTTTTTGTTCACAAAGTCCGTCGCGTCGTACGTGACCGACTCGCGCGCATGCGGCACGGTGAACGGCAGCGCGTGCTGGCTCCAGCGCGCACTTGCTGTCCCTGCGCGCGGCGCCACGAGCAGTCGCGCGGCGTTGCGCTCGTACAAGTTGCGCACGAGCAGTTCGTTCTTCTTGCGCTCCTGCTGCGCGCTCTCGTTCTCACCCTGATGCAGCACCGTGAGCTCCTCGAGGCTAGCAAAGACGCCGAGCGGGTGCTCGAACAAAAACAGCACGTCGTCGTTGCTGGCCAAGGCGCGACTGTCGTTGACAAATGACGATGCAGCAGCTGCACGCGTGCGCTCGTAGCGACGCGCAACGACCTGCTGCTCGACTGCAAAGAGCTTTTCGGACAAGTAATTAATGCAGAGCTGCTCGAGCGAGTTGCGCTGCAGGTTCTCAAAGCCAAAGACATCGACGAGCTGGAGTGCGCGCAACGACGCGCTCGCGCTCGCACCCAACGCAGCATCGTCATCGACGCGCGTCGCGTCGTTCATCTGCGCGACGAGGTAGCTGAACGCGACGTCGTAGAGCAGCCGTGCGAGCGTGTCGCGCCGGTGCGCCACCTGACCTTTCTCGAGCACGACGTCGAACGTCTCGCCAGTTGACGCCAACGCGATGTGCTTCGTGAATAGCAGGCTCTCGAGGCGCGCGACCGAGTCGAGACCTAGCAGCTCGACGACGTTGCACACAGCCGACTGATCGGGTGGCGACACCATCGCGAGCGTCTTCGCTGCAGCGCCCCACTCAAAGTCAATGTTCCCGAGCCAGAGGATCGCACTGAGCACCTGGAAGAGCGCGCGTTGCGCCTCGGCGTCGAGGTCCATGCTGCTGAGCGCGTCCAGGACGTGCTGCCACCGCTCAACGTCCTTCTTCCACGTCTCGTCCTCGGTCCACGCGCCGCCGTGCAGCTTGTGCTTGCGCTTGCCGAGGAACGCAAACGTCTCGGCCGTCGTGCCATCGAGGCGCAGGTCTTTCGCGAGCAGCCGCATGAACGGCACGGCGTTCACGCCAGCGACGAGTGCGTAGAACACGTGGAAGTTCGCGTCGAGCGGTGCTGCAGGATCCGTTGACGCAGCGCTAGTGCGCGCGCTCGTGACGCGCGATTTCTCGAGCAGGAACGGATCGAGTCGGCAGCCCACGACCTGGTACTCGGACGGATGTCGCGCGAACGCAAAAAACAGCGTCGTAGCCTTCCCAAAGCGCGACGAGTTCGCGTTCATCGCCGTTGTCGCGTTGCCGAATGCCTCGAGCAGTATGTTTGCGTCGAGCACGGTGCTGAGCTTGCGCGCGGCGTGCGGATTCTTGAAGTACATGCGCAGCTGCTCCTCGTCCTCGAGGCTCTCGAGCTTGTCGTAGAAGCCAAAGAAGAGACCGTCGACGTGGACTTGCGGGATGCGCTTGTTCCGACTCACACTTGTCATCTCGGTCCATCGCTCGGGGTACAGGTCCAGCAGCACGATCTCGTACTGCTCGACGCCCTTCGCCTCCAGCAACGCCATCGTTCGCGTCTCCTCTGTGCGCATCTGCGTCGTGCTCTTCGTCGAGCTCGTAAATAGCTTCACGCGCGGACAACTGCCATGCGCGACGAGCGACGTCGGCCGCGCCGACAGCACAAAGTATTTGAGCAACTCCTTTGCGAGCTCGGTCTTGCCGCTTCCGCTCTCGCCGCTCAGCATGATCGTCTGCGACGGAAGTGTTGATGTCTTGTCGTCGTGGACGCCGCTGCTATGTGTGTAGAACAATTTCAGCAGCGCGTGCTTGGCCATCGCGAACGGATGCGGTGCGAGCTGCGTCATGGCACTCGGTGTCATTGCGTACGTGAGCACGACCTGCTCGTCGTAGATCGACGTAAACTTGGACGTCTGCAGGATGCGGTGCGGGTTGAACAGCACCATCGTGTGGTCGCTGATCGTCGTGTAGATCCGGTCCCGTGCGAACCGCTCGCAGAGCCGCTCGACGACGTGTGGCAGGTCTGGAGGTCCGTCGCGTGCGTCGTCGTCGTAGTCATCGAGCAAGTCATCGCCGTCGCTCCGGGTCCAGCTCCAGGGCTTCCGCGTGCGCACGTCGTCTTCGAGGTACAAATGTGCATACTTGACGAGCGTCGCGCTGCGTGGTGTGAGCGGCAGAGCGCCGCCACTCGACGTGCGACTGCCTGTCAGCCCCCGCGGCGACGCGTCTCCGGACGTCGCGATCGAGAGCTGCTCGAACGTTGAGTAGTAGCCGTAAATCGTCGGGCAACGCAGACGTGGCGACGCAGGCGGCAGAACTATAGACGTCGAGGCTTCGCGCGTCGTCGGATCTGCAGACCCCAGCACAGCCGCGTCGCTTGCTGCTTGCTGCGCGTCCTGGATCTGCCGCAGCTTTAGCTGGTTCTCTACAACCTCTTCGAACGCGTAGCGCAGCTGGAACGCGTCAGTGAGGATCGAGCTGCTCTCGACGAGCGGTGCGCCTGCTTTTTCTTGCGCCAAGCTGATGCTCTGCACGAGCTCCTGGTACTGCGCGCACGTCCACTGCGCCGGCTCGCCCCACGTTGCTCGGATCGTCTCAACGAGTCGCTGCAGCAGCGCGAGTTCATGCAGAATCATGAACGACGCGCGTAGGTCGGCGATCGACGCGGCTTTCGCGTCGTCTGCGAGCATCGTCGCGACGAGCGCCGGGAACGTGCTGATGCGCGATGCGAGGATCGTCGCGTCGCGACCGTGGCGAATCGCAGTTGCACGCGTGCGATGAAGCCGCAGACTCGTTTCGTGCATTGCTTGCTGCTTCAAAAGCAGCGTGTTCTGCCGACCAACGACCCATGCAGTGCATTAGGGTCATGGTCAGTGCCAGTTCAGTCTACTCACAAGCGCAGCATACGCCGTCGTTGCGGCTTCAAGCAAAGCGACTCACCCTGCACACACCACGCACGGCGTCGATCCACTCCTGTCGGTCGGCCGTGCTTGCAGCTGGCACGTATTCGGACGACACGCACAAGTGATCGATCAGTGATGTGTCTGCTTGACTGACAAAGAGAGCAAGAGAGCGAGAGAGAGCAAAGTGCACTGCTGCAAGCGTGTACAGACAGACACACCTTTGACGTCCAGCTTGTACGTCTTGCCGTCAGCGTCCGAGAGCTTCTGGATGCGGAACCACTGATCCGAGTGCGGCGCTGGTGTGACGACGTCGGTTGCTGCGAGCTCGAGCACACCCTTGAGCGACGACGGCAGCATCGCGGGTTTGCCCTTCTTCTCGCCCCACTTGGCGCGGAAGTAGCAGAGTGTGTGCTGCCGCAGCACAAAGTAGCGCTCTTTTTGCGTGCGTAGCACGTGGCCTTTCTTGACGAGGAAACCCTCTTTGACGACCTTGCCGTCTGCGGCTACCGTCGCAGCGGCTGCGTCTTTGGCCTGCGCCTTCGAGGAGCGCCAGCGCATTGCGTCGACTGGATCGCGCGCAATTGCAGTCTGCAAGAGTGCCTCCTCTGGCGAAGCGAACGGCGACGCTGCGAAGCCGCGCGCTGCGCCATCGTTGCGATGCATCGTGCTCAAGCTACTGCTGCTTCGCTTGGCAAGTTGCTCAGAAAAGTCCACTCTTCAAAATGCAGCTTCGAGTTGCAGTCGTACAGTGATGTCTTTTCAAAATGCGACATGACGTGGTCACGATTCAATCTTTCTGGTTTCATGACAAAGTAGACATGATCTTCTAGTTTAATGCATTATTAGTATTGAAGCTCAGATGCGAATTGCCGTTGAACAAATCGATGGCAGAGTGCGTCACTCGGCAGCAACCAGCTGACACGCTCACCGACCACCAGCCCCGCAGATACGAACGCACACTCTCTAGCTCTCACCACACTTGCTGCTCGCGACACCATGGACTCGACGCTGCCGGCCGTGATGGCGTCGACCGACCCGAGCACGGCGTCTGTCGTGGATGCGCATCACGGAGAGCAGTCGCTCGCAGTCGTGACGGCCAAGAACTTTATCAGCGGTATCGTTGCGGGCGGCTGCGAGGCTGTTGTCGGGTACCCGCTCGAGACTGTCAAGGCGCGGATGCAAACCGAGAAGGCGTCGGCGTTCTCTGGGCCGTTTGACTGCTTGCAGAAGAGCGTGCGCGAAGGTGGTGTGGGTTCGCTCTATCGCGGTGCGTCGCCACAGATCTTTCGCTCGGCAGTCAGGTGCGCTAAGGCTTCGCCACCGAGATGTTTGTGTGTCTGCATGTGCATGGGCTGATGCGTCGCGACTGACTCGACTGTGCAACAGTGCGTCGCTGCTCTTTGGCCTCATGGGTCAGTACCGGTATTTCTACAACAACTTCGTGTTCGACAACAAGCCGCAGCTCGGTCTCATTGCCGCCGGCATGTCGACCGGCCTCACCGAGTCGTTCCTGTACACGCCGTTCGAGATCATCAAGATCCGCATGCAGGTACGTGGCTGTGCGATTGTGTTGTTTTGAGTGTATCAACGAGCTAGCGATTGTATCACCGCGCCTCGAGACTCACCGCTGAGCTGCATCGCTCGCATTCGTATGCGCAGACCCAGCACGCGCACAGCCGCACGCGCGTGAGCAACTGGCAGTGCGTGAAAGAGGTGTACAGCCAGGGCGGGCTCCGCGGCATGTACCGCGGCGTCGTGCCGTACGCGCAGCGCGAGATGCTTGGCAACACGGCGTACTTCATGGCATACGAGTTCGCGAAGGAGTACTTGCTCGACAAGTTTGTCTACAGCGCGCGGCGCATGAGCCCCGAGACCGAGCACATCCGAAAGTACCAGGCGATCGCACTCGCTGGCGGTTACGCTGGCTTTATGTACTGGCTCGTGGTGTTTCCGGTCGACACGGTCAAGTCCGTGATGCAGGCCGACAGTTTGACAAACCCGCGTTATCGCGGCGCGCTCGACTGTGCGCGGCAGCTGTACCGCGACGGCGGCCCGGCGCGGTTCGTGCGCGGCATCTCGCCGTCGCTCATCCGGTCGTTCCCAGCGAACGCCGTCACATTCGTCGCGTTCGAGACGTGCATGAGCTTTCTGAACAAGCACTTTTAGACCCACGTTGTGTTACTTCAGAGGCGCTTTTCGCTACATTAGACATTGCTACGCTCTAATATAGCACGAGCTTCATCTTTGTCGTCTTGATCAGACGCGGAAGCACGTGGTACTGCAACAACTCGGCCATCTCCTTTGCCGTGTCCTTGAGCTCGAGGATCGTCATGCTCTTTTTGTCTTTCTCCATGTCAATAACAACGTGCGTCGTGTGCTCGAGCGACAGCGCCTGCATCTCAAGCAGCTTCTTGACGCGCGCAGGCGTGCCGACAGCGATCGGGTGGAACGCGATCGTGAGGTTGTCGGCCTGGTCCTCGGCTTTCATGTGCTTCGCAAAGAGCTTGGCGACCTTGCACTGGAACGAGCTCAAGTGTCTGCGTTGGCACACACAAAGGCAATACAGTCAGCTCAGCTCAGCTGTTCGAGATGCGCACGACCTTTACATGTGCGACACGCAAGCAGCTACGTCGGCCCATGCAACGCACTTGAGCACTTCGACGCAGCGCAGCGCCGACGAGCAGATGATGATGAAGAGCGGACTCTGGTCGAGTTTCTTGCCTTTGCCCTTGAACTCGCGCTTCCACTGCGGCATGAAGTGGTGCATGTACGACGGCAGGAGCTCGAGCGTGTGCTTTCCGCGGTTCGCGACCACAAAGTGCGACTCTGATGTGCGACGTACAAACACACAAGAGAGCATAGATAAGTGACACATCCACATACGCACGCATGTGCATATGTAGGCCCACAACTCAGCTGTACGCACACACGCACCGTTGAGGCCCTCTGCGAGCTCGAGCGACGTCATCTGCCCGCCGCGGTGCTTGGTGTAAAAGTCGTTGAGGATCTTAAAATGCTCTGCAGCCGTCATCTTGTGGAGCCCCTTGCTGGGTCGAGGCTGGCTCTTCTTCGACACGGCGGCCACCTTCTGGCGCTTCTCGCCTGCAGCTTCCTCGCTCTTGCTGTTGCTGTCGCCACCATCGTCCATCTCGGCATCGTCGTCGCTCTTGTCGCCCTGCTGCTTCTCGCCGCCGCGCTTGCGCTTCGCAGTCGCGAGCTCGAGCTCTGTCTCCTCCTCGAACTCGTCCTCGCTACCGGCCGAAAGCACCTCGTCGTCGTCCGAAATGTCGACGGCCTCAGGTGCCCAGTTCTGCTCCAGCTCGTCGTCGTTCAGCGGTGCCATCCTGTCAATGGATGTATGTATTCCTTGTGCTTGCTTTATAGCTTCGTTGTTGGTGTGTGCGCGACGTTTTGTGTCGACTGGCTGAGCTGAGCTCATAAATATATATTGTAATAATAGTACGTAGCTGCATTTGACAGCTTTCACTTTTTTGTTATATTATGATGATGTACTATTTCATTCCAGATATGTTTATTTGGATAGTGCACGCTTCAAATGATCACATCAAATTTCAGATAAACAGATACAAAGCACGTAAGTAATATAGAATATCTGTTGTTTTTGTACACATTTTAACAATCCCATGTATAAGGAATATGCAGTCGATTATGTAGTTATACGGTGTTTAAGTTGCACTTTTCTCGACCAATCAGGATCCGATTTGCTGGTAGTACATGTAATACTGTGCCACGCTTCATATGTCCCGCACAAGAGCTTCGAGCAACCACAATGTGCACAACAGGGCTGTTAAGCACCTCATCCTAAAGACCAGATATAACCCACCCGCAACGATTGGAGCTGCCACGTCGCAACCAACACTTGTATTCTACACCCTGATAGCCACCACTCGGCGCCGTCGCTGCTCTATGATGGCTTCTCCTTCTCGTCGTCGTTATCGTCACTGAAATATATGGACATCGCCTCGCTAGCACCTCGACTTGGACGTCTTACTGCCTCCGCTGCAGCCTCTCTAGTCGTAATTCGAGTCCTCCGAGTACCGATAGAGACCGTGCTGCACCGAGCCGAGGTCGCTGAGCGTCAGCTGCGGCCCCTTCTCGGTGACAACCGACGCGTTCAGGTCGGCTGCCGTCATCTTTGGCACTGCGCGCTTCGAGTTCGCTTCGACCTCGCGGAGCTCGCGCAGCATCTGGCTCGCGTGTTCGCGAATGCGCTGCGAGACCTCAGTGAGGTCAGCAGCGGGCCGTCGCCGCGGACTGCGGTCGTCCACGACTTCGTCCTCCTGGATGTCGTTGAACATGATGTGCGACGTCGGCTTGAGCCGATATGCGTCGTTATCGTACGGCTTGGGCGTTGGCATCATGTTGCTGTAGTCGCCTGCAAGGTCGCGCAACGACTGCGGCGTCTCGAGCGTGAGCGAGTCGCAGCTGTCCATGCCGCTGCTGTTGCTATCGTTGCTATCGCTCGCGTCGCTCAGCGAATCACCTGGGAGGGCGCTCCGCTGGAAGCTCTGCTGGCACAGCGGCCCGACGTAGTCGACGGGCGTGTTGCGACCGGCGGCCTTCTCGCTCTCTCGCTGGCCGCGTGCGAGCGACGCGAGGAACGTGTTCGCACGTGGCCGGTCCGAGCTCATAACCATCTCGTGCATGCTCAGCATCGCAAAGTTGTCTTCGTCATGCGCGCCGCCGCCGACGACGACTTCGGGGACGCCCGGGTGCGACTCGAACCGATGGCGAAAGTCCTTCTTTGTTGCTCCCAGTGGCTTCCCCTTCGTGCGGAGCGTCGTGAAGCCAATGACGATGAGCGACACGCCAGCGATCGCACCGATGATGATCACACACAGCACTTCGGTCTTCATGCCTGCGCTCTTTTGCGTACTTGCCTGCGTCTCAGCGAGCGGCGCAGTCGATGTCTCGCTCGGCCGCGCGACGACGTCGACCTTTGTGAACACGGCAAACTCGTAGCGCCGCTTCTTCGCGTCAGCGCCCGGGAGCACGACGTGACCGATCACGGCGTAGCTCCCGGCGGCTGGGAACACGAGCTCGCTCGACGCGAACGGCGCCGCAAAGTCGACAAAGTTGCCCACGGCGTTCGTCGAGTTGAGTTGGATGGCGCTCGCACGCGTCACGGGGTCGCACTCGACGCCGAACGGACACGCATGCAGACGCGACCCGATGACCTGCACTTTAGACTGTGACGGCTCGTCGAGCGCCGTGAAGAGCTGCTCGATGCCAAACTTGTTCTTCCGCAGCTGCGACTTCGAGTCGAGGTTCACCGTCGCGTTCCACGTCACGCGCACTGGCTCGTTCGCGTACACGCGCGACGTCGCGATGCCGACTGTGAGCGATATGACGCACAGGTCGTCCGACGCCTCGACGAGGCTCGACGTGTTGACTGCAGTAGTGTACACGGAGCTGTCGACCTGCCAGCAGTACGTCGTCTTGCCGTCGTATATGTATTCTGAGCGTGCAGCAAGCAAGCGAGAAGGGATGTCAAGTGTTTGTTTGTTAGTTCCTTACGGCGAGGCGAGACGAGACGAGCCGCTGTCGCATAATACACGTAAGCGATCGACAAGCACGTACGAGTGGACGCCGCTTCGACGGCCGCGGCTACGAGTGCGACAGCGATTGTGAGCCACGCGAGCACGACCTGTGCGCGCCGCCTGAGCCGCGCACTTGTCGCTCCGCGATCCCACATGCCGCTATGTCGCTCTCCACGCACACTCGTGCGTCGCGAAATGGTGGCGTACTTCAGGAGGAATGTCGGCGCGCTGGCGTGTGTGATGATGTGCAGGTTGCGCCGTCTCGGAATCGATCAGTCTGTAGCTACTGCGCGCGTGCTCGCGCGCCTGCTCGCGAGTCGTCTCGAGGTCAGGTCGTCTCGAGGTCAGGTCGTCTCGAGGTCAGGCTGCCGCGGAAGGAAAATGCCGACAGCAGCAGCTTGTACTAGTGGGCGTGGGCGTATGTGCGCGACAGTGTCGTGTGCGATCGAGGGAGTCGGCAAGCGAACGACAAACGGCACTGCTCTGCTTCCGCCTGCTTCTGCTGCACGTGCGCGCGCTCCAGTGTGGTCTGAACGCGTTTTTCCACAACTCGTTGACAGTAACGCGGGGTAGGGTTCATATCATGCACTGCAGGTTGCGCGAGCGCCATTCGGTCTGAACCTTCGCCATCTGCTCCTATTGTTTAGTGCGGTGCATTATAAAAGAGAGGTTCACATATCATGCGTGCGCAACGCTATTGCGCAGCAGTACTCGCAGGCTCAAGCAATTTATTCTGGACAAACGCGTGAGTGCTGGACCGTGCCATGCGTGCGCATGTGTGCGTGCATGATGCAAAGCAGGTGGCAAGCGCTCGCACAAGTCAATTACGATCGGTATAAGTGAGCGCTCACGTGCTCGTCTGCTTCGTGCCGCCACGTACAGTCCAGTCGATGCAGCAACGACAGCGCGCATCGTAACAACGCACAACGACAGCACGACATCGTTCAGTATGGAGTGCTTGCATGGCATCGCACGTCACACACTTGGTGGCTACCTTGAGCACTCCTTGAGCACTCGCTCACATGGCAATGAGTACAATATGCAACGGTCCAACTCGCTTTCCGACTCGCATGACGCACAGCTAGCGCCATACTGTCAACCATATACACAGAAGAAACCCAACGAGATGGTCACTGCGCTCTCCCTGCTGTCGCCCACTCGGCCGATCCGACTGTAGAAGGGATCGCGCGTGTGTGCAAGCGCCTAGAGCCTACAGCTCGACGTCGCTGTCGACGCGGCGCGGTCGCGTCGCAGTGGAGCCCGTCGCGCTCGACGCGATCGAGCTGTCGCGGTACATCGACGCCGCGCCAGCAGCCGTGCCGTGCGACCGAGCGGGTCCGCTCACGTGCGACCCGCGGTCGTGCGACGCATACGACGAGCCCGAGACGTTCGACGTACCCGTGCCATCGAGGTTCTGCGACGGTCGGCCACCTGCGTTAGCAATTGTAGGGCCGCTCCACGCGCTCTGGAAACCGGCCGACGTCGTCATGTCTGTAGCGTCCGACAGCCCTGTGCGCGCATTGCCAGCGCCCTTCTTGTCGTCGACTGCGAGCAGCTGCACGCTCGCATCGTACGCTGGCGGCGCCATGTAGCCTTGGGTCGGCGACGACGGTTCGCGGCGGCGCTTGCGGAACACGAATGCTGCAATGACCACGACGAGGACCACCGCAGCGACGATGATGCCGATTAGCGCGCCAGTCGAGAGGCCGCTGCTGCCGCCGCCTGTCGTCGTCGTGGCTGTTGGTGTCGGTGCGGATATGGGCGCCGTGGTGGCGTTGACGGCTGGCGTAACCGCCACCGGTGGGTCACTCACGACCATCTTGGTGTACACGGCGTAGTCAAAGCGCTTCGAAACGTTCACATCCGGCAACACGATGTGCGCGAGCACCGAGTACTCGCCGGCCGTCTTGAACAGCTCCGAGTGCTCGAACGACACAAAGTTGTCCGAGAAGTTCGCAATCATGTTCGTCGTCTTCGTCTGGAGCTTCACGCCGTCGTAGAACGGGTCGCAGCCCGTGTTGAACTCGCACGTGTGGATGTTCGAGTGCACGATGTGCGCCATGTTGCCCTTCACGTCAGCGCCGTACACAACTTTGGTCATGTTCACGGCGTTGCGCTGCGAAAAGTCGACAGTCGCGGTCCACTTCATCGTCACGTTCTCGGTCGTGTACGGCGTTGGCGTGCTGAGCGTCACAGTCATGTGCATCGGACAATTGGCGTCGGCGTTGTCCGCCAAGCGGTCGGCCTCGACGAGCTTCGTATTCGTTGGCGGCTGCGCAATCGCCCAGCAATACGTCGTCTTGCCGTCATGTTCGTAGTCTTTCGAGTCGTGCGACGCAAGTGGACCATCATGTGCATCAACGTGGTAGCAACCACAGCGTCACAGTCGTTCGTTAGGAATAAACGAACGCGCTTACCATCCTACCAGAACAACGAGCGAGCGAACGTACTTGTCTTGAGTCCCGCCAAGGCTGGTGTTGCGAACAACGCTGCCGCCGCGAGCGCGACGAGTTGCTGGTGCAGACGCATCGTTGGGCTACGCGCGAGTGGTGCGACGAAGTCACGTTGCAGAATGTGAGCTGTTTTCTTCGTCCTGTTGGTGGTCCATGGGTTGTAAACCCAAGGCGATGCATTTGACTTGGTGTGAGTATGCCTCTTCGCTGGATCGACTTGTGGACTGCCAAAGGTCACTAAAAAAGGAATCGTGTACAACCACACGATTTTTGAGCCAAAAATCCGTTGACTCGAGCATTGTTTGTCAATCGAACTGTGCACTTTATAGCATCCTCCACACTTAGTTCTTGCATACTCTCGAATACGCAACAAATGTTGTCCAGGATCAGACACCACTTTATGCGGATTGTAGAAAGACAGTCAGCAACTGCGCAAGATGATTCGAATGCCTTAACCGTTGTGACGACACACAACGGCATTGCTGGCGAGACAATGAAGCCGACAACCGCTGCCACTGCCACCACGACGACCAGTGCATCGAGCTGTGATGCTCTTCCACAAGCACCCGCAGCTGCCATTGCTTCAGACGTACCCGCGCCACCGCCGCTGCGCAGCAGCATCAGCATTGGTGCGTACTGGCACACACACATCGCGCGCTCCAGTCAATCATGCGAGATATCCACTGAACGCCAACTGACGTCTCGTCCTGCTGCTCTGCTGACCAACCACAGGCTCGTCACGCGCATTGGCAGCACTATCGACGCTCGCGCTGCAAGCAAAGGGACTCACGTCGGTGCTACAACGACCCAAGTTCCTGACGACCGAGCCGCGCGTGCCACCGGTCGAGCGCAAATCCGAAGCGACCAAGTCGTTGTCGTCGTCGTCGCTCAGCAGCAGTGCTGCGACAGAGGACGCGCTCGATGACATCGACGCGCGTGAGTCAGGCGATGAGGCACCAGCGCCATCATCACGGCGGTTGCGTCTCGACAGTGCAGACTCCACGACTGCTATAGCACAACTGCTGCCGTGGGAGCTGCGCGACGAGCATGGTACCGTGACGGAGCACGCGCTTGTGCGCGACAAGGTGCTCGAGCTCGCAGTGTACCGCCGCACATTTGTCGAAGACGCGAGTGGCGAAGACGAGTTCTCGTTTCAGTTCGCGGTGCGTATGTGTGCTGCACGTAGCGGTACTCTGACTGACTGACTGACTCTCTCGCTGTCGCCACGACTACTACAGCGCTACAAGGACGTCGCACGGCGCCTGCTGCTGCGCGACCCGAACGTGCGCGAAAAGTACGCGACGATCGTCCAGGGCGTGACGTTCGTCGTGTCGGAGGAGACGTTCTGGCGCAACTTCTTTCTGCGCTGCAACGCCGTGCGCGTCGCTGCTGGCGTCGCGCCGTACCTGCCGCCCATCGTGCACTCATCTGTCGCGGCCGTCGCGTCGTTCCAGCGCTTCAAGCGCGACGTGTTCCTCAAGACGCAGCGCTCGTCGGCTGAGCTCGAGCGGCTGCGATACAGTCTTCTGCAGTCGCGACGCACACCGAGCGGCAGCGCGCTCGCAGTCGATACGAGCGACCCGACGGCGCAGGGCTCGGAGCTCGGCGAGCTCGAGCTGGACCTCGACGGTAAGATCGAGCGCGAACTCGTGCGGCGCCGACCGTCGCGCGCGAGCGAGTACCACCGGAACACGCTGGCTGGACCGCCCGCGAGCGACGTCAAGCGTGAGAGCGAGGTCGAGGCGGAGCGATAGAGACGTGTCGGTTGTTCTGCTGAGAGCAGCGATATGTGTGTGGACGAAGTGGTTGTGTAACAAAGTGTATGTCAAACTCACGCGTCGTGATTACGAGTCGCTCACTGCGTTCACTGCAGGCGCTCGCTTGACGCTCGCTCGGTCCTAGCGAGCGCATATGCTGCCAGCACGCCAGCGTAGACGTGCCTATCGCTCCTCCACTAAGCATCAATATGTATGGTGTCACGTGCCAACGTACCACCTGAAATCAAGACGTCGAGCATCACGAGTCGCCACTGCGCCGAGAGCTCTTTGGATGTTAACTATTTTATGCTTTCACATTGCATACCTCCTGATAGATTCATATAAAATCAGAACGGACACGAATGCGCCAAAAAACAATCAAAACGATGACGAACGGAACGGAATCAACACGTTTGATAAATAGACACGACGCTGGCACTTGCTCTCCCATACATGCACGCACTCGCTCGCTCGCTCATTCGCTCAATCCGAGTCCGAGCCCACGTAGTGCGTGCCGACGCGACCTGCTTCGTGGAGCTGCATGGTTTGGAGCCACGCCGACGTGTTGGCGCACTGGGGCGGGACTCGCACTTCGATCGCCGGCCCGCCCTCGTACTTGTCGTAATAAAACTCCCAGCTCGCGCGGTTGATCATGCGAAAGTCGCGCTTGATGCTCACGCCCGCGCGGATCTGGAACGTGCCACCGACGAGGTTATCGGACACGAGACGCATGTTGTCGATCTCGCCTGGGTTGAACCGCTCGTCGCCCTTGTACTTGGACACAAAGAGCTGCGCGTACAGATACACAAATGAAGAGACGAGCAGCAACAGCGTCAGTGCCATACGCTATCGATACACACAGCAGCCTCGGCACTACATACAATGGCTGCAATACGCACCAGCCAGTTGTTGATCCACTTGGCGTCGATTGCAAACCACGTCTCGCCCGGCACCGGTTTGGTCTGGTGCAGCGCCTTGAGCGTCCGGACCTCGGCCTTGACGTCGTGCAGCTGGACCGGACGCTCGCTCTTGTTGAAGTCGTCCTCGTGTGTGAAGGTCCCGTCGAGCTTTGACGGCCGGAGCTCCGTGACCGATGTGTAGTTCGACACGGACGCTGGCGGCGCCGTGAGGCCGTACGTGTTGAATCGCACTGTGAGCATGCCGGACTTGCGGCCGCTCGGACCGTCCGGCGCGTCGCGCAGCATCATCTCCTCGGTCGGCTGCAGGTGGAAGCTCCGCTCATGTGGCGGTTGCTACAAGGCGCACACATGAGGCATCGTTAGAGCAAATGAGTGAGGGCGCAACGCCACGAGCAGCGTCGGAGACAGCAGCTACAGTATCGTCGCCAACAGCAACAAGAACGCACCATCTTGAGGTCCATGACCTCGCGCAGCGACAGCAGCAGCTGTCCGATCTCGCGCTTCACCATCCCGAGCCGCTCGCTGTGCTTGACGACAAAGAGCACGCCGACGACCGACTCGGTGTCGACGTCGCCAAAGTCGACGTCAAAGTCCCAGATCGGGTTCAGCGAGCTCTTGACGAGCTTGGACGTGAACGGCTTCGAGCGCGTCGTTGTACGCGCGAGCTCGCGCGAGTAGCCGCCAGCTTGCTGCTGCTGATGGCTCGGCTGGGCCGTGTTGATCTTCTGATCCACTTTGAAGTCGTCGCCCATGTGCCACGCATTGTGCTCGCGGCGCGACGACGACCCGCCGGCTTCGTCGTGCACGAGCGAGACCTCGCAGTACGGGTTGCTCGTGATGCCCTTCTTGACTGCGCGCAGCGACGTGGCCGAGACGACGCGCAGCGAGATCGCCATGCACGCAGACGTCATGGCGTCGAGCGACGCCGAGCCGGGCACGATCAGCGGGTCCTCGCGTCGCGGCGAGAGCGGCACGGCGCCGAACCGGTCGCCGTACGCGCTGTTGCTGCCGTTGCTGCTCGTGTTTGTGTAGCCGTTGCGGCGCATGGTGTGGGTGCGCGCGTCGAGCGACTACGTCGTCCGCTACTTGCGTTTCCCCTCGACGTTGCGAATCTGTCTGTGTGGGGGTCGGCGGCGTCACGACACACGAAGAGCGTCTTCTCACTGTTTGCTTTTCCAACAGCGAGCGACGTGGGTGTGAGTTGTGTGGAAGTGCCTGCTAAGAAGTGTGCTTCGATAAAAAACAGGACTTGAATGGATATTGGAGAAGCAACCATGGTTTTCCACACTGAACAGATGAGAGAAATAAAGTTGAGTACACTATGCTCGTTCGTGAGGGATGGTTTTCGCGTCGTTGTTGTGTGCACACGAATGCCACACCATTCAGACAGGTACCCTTTCGTTCTGAACACTTTTTGTGCTGTTCAGATTGGGATGACACGCTGCTCGACAATCGAGTCTGGCTTCTTCTACTCACAGATCAAAACAGACCTGCACTCAATCAGTGGATCAGAGTGAGACACCGTCACTCACTCACACAAGCAATCTCAACCACAGAACAGAGTCCCTTCGACATTGGTGACGGCGATGACGACCGCACGATCAAACAGGCGGACCAAACATGCTGCGTGCAATGCGTTTGCGTGGCAGCACGCAACGAGACTGTCCAAGCAGTGCGCATGCTTGCTGGAAACCAGCAGCGAACGCGTCCACAAACAGATCGAGCACGATTCGCCACGTTTAGCGAAAGCGAGTGAACCTTGTTCATCTCGTCATGCTGCAAGCGTACAACAGACAAATTCCTCTTTATCGACCTAGCACTGGAGGTTGGACACGACGGCAGCGACTCGTAACGCGGTGATCGTGCGCCACTCCAATTTGCTCCTTGTCCCTGCTGCATCACGTATCACGCAAAACGACTTACGCCAGCGCTGCAAGTCAAGCATAGCGACCGCAGTTCCTCAACGCTCTCAAAACTCGAATGCTCGATGTGCGGCTTGCAACATGCAAGCGTGCCGATCTTGCTCGACCGCAGCGCTTCGTGCGCTTAGACCTCGAATGCCTCATCACGTTGAGGATGTTGCAAAGTGATGTTGATCGTTTCGTGTGGACAACCAAATCGAGCTGGTATCCAGAACATATATATGCTGACATGATGGATAACTTCTTCAACATATATTTATAGTATTATTTGCTGGTTAGAAATGGTACAACTCGAGCTATTCAAAATAAGTGCTGAGTCACGTTTAGACCGCGCGTCCGATTTGAATCACTTTTTGGAATCCTCCCTTAATCTTATACAAACGTAGACAAATTTTACCTACATGTTTGCTATTTATTTAGTCTAACTATTAAGTGAAATTGAGCCGGTGCTCTGCGAAACCATCTGGTGGCTGTATGAGTTCAGCATTGACAGCTGCGATCGTGACACGCCAAGTGGCTCCTTTTTCTGAAGCTCACTATCGTTGTGAAAGTCTAGCACACAACCGCACAAGCGTGGCAGTTCAGACACAGTCCAGACACAAACGCGATCGATGAGCCCCTGCTGCCGACGAATGCGCGCGACGGCCCTCTTTGCAGCAGCAGCGCTGCTGCTCGCGCTGCCGACGAGCCACGTCGCGGCGCACGACGACTACCTGCCGCTCAAGCAGCCCGAGGTGATCGAGTCGCCATGCGTCAAGCGCTGGAACGACATGGCCGCACACTTCCAGAACACTGTAAACAGCAGTAACAGTAGTGTCGGCGGCACTGCACTGCGCCGCATGCGTTCGCGGCCGCTCGCGTTCGAGAACGAGCCAAGCGAGCTGCAGGTGAACTTGACGGTGCGCATGGACCGCTTCGAGAGCCGCTACGTCGGTTTCAATACGCGCACATACAACGGCGGTATCCCCGCGCCGACGATCAAAGTGTGTCCAGGCGACCGCTTGACGCTGCGACTCAAGAATGCACTCGGTGACGGCGACGCCAACATGACAAACGTGCATCTGCATGGCCTCCACGTCTCGCCCACAGGCCACTCGGACAACGTGCTCAAGAACATCGAGCCGGGCGGCGAACGCGTGTATACGTACGACATCCGCGCGGACCACCCGGCCGGTACGTTCTGGTATCACCCGCACACGCACGGCATCGTGAACACGCAGCTGTCGGGACTCATGGCCGGCGCGCTCGTGGTCGTCGATCGTCCAGGCGACTTCCCAGCTGAGCTCGCTGCAATGGACGACGTCGTGCTCATCCTCCAGGCAATCTGCGTTGAGAACTGCCACACGACGTTCGACTGCATCGTGAACGCGCTCAAGAACACGTACGACAACAGCACGGCGAGCCACGCAGGCATGTCAGGCATGCACATGGCAGCCATGGACATCGGCAATAGCAATAGCGACAGCGACAGCGACAGTGCAGAGGACGACGACGACGATAGCGCCGACAGCGAAGTCTTCCCTGTCGACCTGCGCGTCGACCGCGCGTCGCCACTCAACGACACGTCGCTGCTACATGCGTACGTGAACGGGCAGTACCTCCCCGAGATGCACATGCGTGCAGGCGAGTTCAAGCGCCTGCGATACGTCAACGCGATCGCAAACAACGTGGCCGAGCTCGTCGCGCCGGCGTGCGAGATGCACGTGCTCGCAATGGACGGCATCTACTGGCGCGTACCTACAAAGCGCGACGTTGTCGTGCTGCCACCGGGCGGTCGTGCCGACATTGCAGTGCGGTGCATGCGCGCTGGTACGTTCTTCATGGCGACCGAATCGAGTCCGGCGCGCAACCACTTGCTCGGACGCGTCAACCAGCATCGCGTGCCAACGCAGAACGTCGTGTCGCTGCGCGTGCTCAGCGACAGCGATGCGAGCACCGTTGCGCGCAGTGCATCGTCGACCGCGACAGCGCTGCCACTCGCGCTGCCTGCGCTGCCGCACTACATGCGCGACGGCATCGCAGCGTCGTCGTCGGCTGTGCCAGCAAGCAACAAGTACGAGTACGAGTTCTCGGTCTGGACCGATGCGCGCCACTCGATGGTCTACGGCGTGAACAAGAAGTCGTTCGACATGGCGTTCGTGAACCACTCGATGCGTGCCGACGAGCCGCAGGAGTGGACGCTCTCGGTCCAGAACTACAACGCACACACGTGTGACGAAACGCCGGCCGCTGAGCTCACGCGTGAGCGCGACATCAGCTTTGCGACCGAGAAGCACTTGCTGCAGGCATCGTCTGTCGCGCAGCTCGAGCGCGACGACACGAACCTCAAGCACGCGTGCCACACGATGAACCATCCGTTCCACATGCACGCAACGCACTTCCAAGTCACGCAGCGCCTCGCAGCGGCAGACCCGCTTGACACGCTCTTTGCCGTTGGCGAGTGGCGCGACACGCTCCCGCTCTTCAAGACGCCCGTGCAGATCCGCTTCACGCCGCGCGACCACATGGTCGGCCGCGTGCTCACGCACTGCCACGTCGCGTCGCACGCCGACGGCGGCATGGGTCAGATGGTGCGCGTGCTCGCGGTCGAGAATGATGAGGAAGAGCGGTGACAGCGTATGGCAAACAAGCCGCGTTGATAGTGAGCAAGAGTAGCTGGTAGAGTGGATGCTAGCGCAACCACGACGAGCTCCGAATAGTGCCATCTGTTGCGGCCAGTATCCGTTGTCCCAGACCTGCAAGCAGCTGAGTGCACGCTGCGTATCGGGCATGTGTGTGAATAGAATGTCGTGTCGTCGTGTTGGTTGTTGCTGTTGTCAGTGCTCGCACCTGTATGTACATAGATGGACCCATTGAACAGAGCGAATCTATCGCTATGACATGCCGCCATTCGAGCAGTTGCGCTGGTCGTAAACAGTAGTACGAATAACGTGGCGGCCAATGATTGCTCGCTTGACAATCGAGACTGCTGAAGCGCAATCTTTGGATTGAGTGGCAATGAAGGTCAGCAGATCTGGAGCTGCTGCACCATTTCCCATTTCTTCTCGATCTGCACAGACAAGCTCAACTGCGCTCTCTTTCATACAACACACAACTCACGATGGCGACCGAGAAGGAAAAGATGCTGCGCAGCGAGCTCTACGACAGCCTCGACCCGCAACTCATGGCCGAGCGCCTGCACGCGCGCGAGCTCGTATCCAGGTACAACCAACAAGCGCTCGGCAGCGACGGCGCGAATGCGACCCTCAAAGAGCTCTTTGGCACGGTCGGCAAAGATGTGCTGATCGAGACGCCGTTCCGTTGCGACTACGGCTACAACATCCACGCAGCCGACGGCGTGTTCATGAACTTCAACTGCGTGTTGCTCGACGTGTGCGAGATCCGCATCGGCGCGCGAACGCTGCTGGCACCGAACGTGCAGCTGTACACGGCGACGCACCCGCTCGACGC